>JAWPHD010001613.1:0-305999 GCA_037043455.1 Cyrtodaria siliqua
CATGTTGTCAGAAAGTCAAATATGAACAGTACTGTTTTTTTTTCATTAATTACCGTATTGTTTCTAATTAGCGCCCCCGGAAAAGGGGCCGCTTATTAGAAAGCTTTTCGTAAGCCAGTACACATTTTTATATAATGCTAAAAAATGTTGTGTTACTGAAATATGGAATTAAATTCATAAGTGTGTGTATACTGTTTCTTGGATTTTAACCACTTTTCTTGGATATTAACCACTTTTACACCTCAAGGTAAGATTTATTTATTTTTAAAGTTGGGGGGGGGGGGGGGGGGGGGGTGGGGGCTAATTAGAAACAATACGGTATGTACAAAGAGCATTTTTTATGGATAATTTTGACTTGTCGAATGTCTTGGCTATATAGGCTATATAGCCAAAAAGATCTTGCTTAAGCTTGGCAAATTGCATTCCTGTGATATTCATTTGAGCATGTCAAAGGGTGTATACTGAATGCAATTGTACCGACATGTGGTATTGATACCCAACACAATTGTTCCACACGCTAAATCAACATGCATTTATTCTAGCAGATAGTTTATGAACTTGGTATGACGCTAAGAAAATAACCTTGAAAAGTCCTTGAATTTTTTTGGAATATCTGTATGAACCTTGTCTGTGTAACGAGAGATATACATGAGATATTAGCTAGGTTTTGAATATGTTTTTCTGTGAATGGGCTTAGACTGATCAATCTGCTGTGGTCGCTAGGCATTACATTTGTTAAGGTTTGTTTATTTCGTTTTCACACCTGTGTTCATGATGTTTTTAAACTTAGATTTATTTTCTAAGTATTCGGTATATTTCGATGAAATTTTGTGTGAACATCATACAAAGATATTATTAAAAGAAAACTATGCTACAACCAAAAAAGTGCCAGTTATGCATCAGATTGTAAAAATGAAACTGAAATGATAATAAATTATCAATGTCACTTTCTGAAAAAAACTGTTGTGACACAACCTAAGTTTTCATAAAAAGAAATACTGTCATAATTATATGCATGCCTCTTTTTATTAGATCCTTTTATTTTCAGCAGAAACCACAATATCCTCCATCCTTATAGGTATTGGACTGGGCCAACATACAACATTATTTGAGGAAAACATGGTAGGTGATTTATTTTTATTAAATATTGTTAATGCCAATTAATGTGGTACCAAAAAGTGGCAAAAAGCATATTTGTTCCCCATTTATTGGAGTGAAAAAAATCCAATCCAAATTTTTTTTTAACAATTTTTAGCTCTACTGGCCAAGGGCCAGCAGAGCTTATGGGATGGTGTGTTGTCCGTCTTCCGTCGTCCGTCCGTCGTTCGTCGTCCGTCCGTTAACTTTTCTTCAAACGACTTCTCCTCAGAAACCGCTTGGCTAATTTTGACCAAACTTCACATGGATGATCCTTAGATGAATGCTTTTTAGATTTGTTAAAATTAGGTCAGCGCTACATCCAAGATGGCTGCCATTACCATATATGGTCGAAACCTTAAAAAATCTTCTTCTCCAGAACCGCTGGACAGATTTCAACAGTTTTTCTTTTAAAATGATCGCCAACGCCTAGGCTATCAAGTTTGTTCAAATAAAGTCCCCGGGGTCAAAAATAACCGTGTCCCGGGGGTCCAAAGTTTGTATAATGAGGTTTTGCATGTTTTTCATATAGACATATAGGAAAAAACTTTAAAAAATCTTCTTCTCTGAAACCACAAGGCGCAGAGCTCTTATGTATTACATGTAGCATCAGCTTATGGTCCTCTGCTAAGTTTGTTCAAATGGTGACCCTGGGGTCAAATTTGTCCCCACCCCGGGGGTCACAATTTTACATAGACTTATATAGGATTTTTAAAAAAAAAATCTTCTTCTCGGAAACTACAACAGCCGGAGGTTTGATATTTTGCATTTACTATAAGCTTATGGTCCTTTACCAAGTTTGTTCAAATGGTGACCCTCGGGTCACATTTGGCCCCGCCCCAAGGGTCACATGTTTTACATAGACATGTATAGGGAAAAACTTAAAAAATCTTCTTCTCTGAAACTTCAAGAGCCAGAGGTTTAATATTTTGCATTTGCTATAAGCTTGTGGTCCTCTACCAAGTTTGTTCAAATGGTGACCCAGGGTCACATTTGGCCCCACCCCGGGGGTCACAGTTTAACATAGGCTTGTATAGGCAAAAATGAAAAAAAATCTTCTTCTCTGGAACCACATGGCACAGAGCTCTCATGGATTACATGTAGCATAAGCTTATGGTCCTCTACTAAGTTTGTTCAAATGCTGACCCTGGGGTCAAATTTGTCATCGCCCCAAGGGTCACAGTTTTACATAGACTTATATAGGATCTTTTTTTTTTAAAAATCTTCTTCTCGGAAACTACAAGAGCCAGAGGTTTGATATTAAACATTTATTATAAGCTTATGGTCCTTTACCAAGTTTGTTCAAATGGTGACCCTGGTGTCACATCTTGCCCCGCCCCGGGGACACAGTTTTACATAAATGCTTGTATAGGGAAAAACTGAAAAAAATCTTCTTCTCTGGAACTGCAACAGCTTAAGGTTTAATATCTTGCATTTGCTATAAGCTTATGGTCCTTTACCAAGTTTGTTCAAATTGTGACCCTCCGGTCACATTTGACCCCGCCTCAAGGGTCACATGTTTTACATAGACATGTATAGGGAAAAACTTAAAAAATCTTCTTCTCTGAAACTGCAAGAGCCAGAGGTTTAATATTTTGCATTTGCTATCAGCTTATGGTCTTCTACCAAGTTTGTTCAAATGGTGACCTATTGGTCATATTTGGCCCCACCCTGGGGGTCAGTTTTACTTAGGCTTGTATAGGCAAAACCTTTTTTTTTTTTTTTTTTTTTTTGTTTTTAATTTGATCTATTTATTATTTTATTTTTCAATTGCATTTTTTTTTTTTTTTAATTTTTTAGCTCTACTGGCCAAGGGCCAGCAGAGCTTATGGGATGGTGTGTTGTCCGTCTTCCGTCGTCCGTCGTCCGTCGTCCGTTAACTTTTCTTCAAACGACTTCTCCTCAGAAACCGCTTGGCTAATTTTGACCAAACTTCACATGGATGATCCTTAGATGAATGCTTTTTAGATTTGTTAAAATTAGGTCAGCGCTACATCCAAGATGGCTGCCATTACCATATATGGTCGAAACCTTAAAAAATCTTCTTCTCCAGAACCGCTGGACAGATTTCAACAGTTTTTCTTTTAAAATGATCGCCAACGGCTAGACTATCAAGATTGTTCAAATAAAGTCCCCGGGGTCAAAAATGGCCGTGCCCCGGGGGTCCAAAGTTTGTATATTGAGGTTTTGCATGTTTTTCATACAGACATATAGGAAAAAACTTTAAAAAATCTTCTTCTCTGAAACCACAAGGCACAGAGCGCTCATGTATTACATGTAGCATCAGCTTATGGTCCTCTACTAAGTTTGTTCAAATGGTAACCCTGGGGTCAAATTTGTCCCCGCCCCGGGGGTCACAGTTTTACATAGACTTATATAGGATTTGTTTTTTTTAAATCTTCTTCTCGGAAACTACAACAGCCAGAGGTTTGATATTTTGCATTTACTATAAGCTTATGGTCCTTTACCAAGTTTGTTCAAATGGTGACCTTAGGGTCACATTTGGCCCCGCCCCAAGGGTCACATGTTTTACATAGACATGTATAGGGAATTCTTCAAACGACTTCTCGTCAGAAACCACTTGGCTAATTTTGACCAAACTTCAAATGGATGATCCTTAGATGAATGCTTTTTAGATTGTTAAAATTAGGTCAGCGCTACATCCAAGATGGCTGCCATTACCATATATGGTCGAAACCTTAAAAAATCTTCTTCTCCAGAACCGCTTGACAGATTTCAACAGTTTTTCTTTTAAAATGATCGTCAACGCCTAGACTATCAAGTTTGTTCAAATAAAGTCCCCGGGGTCAAAAATGGCTGTGCCTCGGGGGTCCAAAGTTTGTATATTGAGGTTTTGCATGTTTTTCCTATAGTTTAAAAAATCTTCTTCTCTGAAACCACAAGGCACAGAGCTCTCATGTATTACATGTAGCATCAGCTTATGGTCCTCTACTAAGTTTGTTCAAATGGTGACCCTGGGGTCAAATTTTTCCCCGCCCCGAGGGTCACAGTTATACATAGACTTATATAGGATTTTTTTTTTAAAAATCTTCTTCTCGGAAACTACAAGAGCCAGAGGTTTGATATTTTACAATTATTATAAGCTTATGGTCCTTTACCAAGTTTGTTCAAATGGTGACCCTGGGGTCACATTTGGTCACGCCCCAAGGGTCACATGTTTTACATAGACATGTATAGGGAAAAACTTAAAATCTTCTTCTCTGAAACTGCAAGAGCCAGAGGTTTAATATTTTGCTGTTGCTATAAGCTTATGGTC
Organism: Cyrtodaria siliqua; assembly: GCA_037043455.1. NCBI lineage: Eukaryota > Metazoa > Mollusca > Bivalvia > Adapedonta > Hiatellidae > Cyrtodaria > Cyrtodaria siliqua. The sequence continues at coordinate 4,415 of JAWPHD010001613.1, forward strand.
CTTTACCAATTTTGTTCAAATGCTGACCCTGGGGTCACATCTGGCCCCGCCCCGGGGGTCACAGTTTTACATCAATGCTTGTTTGAAATTTTTTAATTTCTTTATTTTTTATTTTTTTATTTTCTTTTTTTCTTTATTATTTTTTTTTTTCATATTTTTTTTTTATAAATTTTTTTTTAATTTTTTTTATTTTATATATATTTTTTTTTTTTTTTTTTTTTTTTTAATTTTTTTTTTTTTAATTTTTTTTTTTTTTTTTTTTCTCTACTAGCCAACTTGGAAAACCAGCCAGATCGGACCAGTAATCACAGTGTTACTGCTCTTGATATAGTTAAAAATGCTATAGTTTGCCTCTTTAAGACGATAGTCACTCTCTTCATTGATGTCATAAGAGCCATATTAGCCAGTAGAGCGTCCACAGGCCCTCTTGGGCCTCTTGTTTGTTTTTTTTGATTGATTTGATTTTTTTTTTTTTTATAAATATTTTCATTATCTTTTTAATTACTTGACACTTACTTTAAAATTTCTTGTCGGCGCTACTGATCCTAAATGTCTTGTTGAATTTCGACGAAACTTGGCAGGAAGCATCGGTAAGATGTCTAGTTGTGCATATCACGTTTTTTTCCAGTTCGCTGATTTTTGACGGAGTTATGGCCCTTTGACATTTTTATTTTAAATTTCTTGTCGGCACTTCACCTTAAACGGCTTGTTGGATTTCTACGAAATTTGGCAGGAAGCTTCAGTATGATGTCTAGTTGTGCCAAGCGCGGTATATCAATGAAATCTTGGACAATTTCGAAAACTAGCTAGATCTTGTTAGTAATAACAGAGTTATGGCCCTTGATTTGTTGAAAAATGCTATATTGTATTTTTCTTTGTTAAATCTATAGGAGAAGAGAGCTATATCTAGCTATATCTATCGAAATCTATAAGAGCTGTTTTAGCCAGTAGAGCGTCCACAGGCCCTCTTGGCCCTCTTGTTTTTTTAATACGTTGATTGAAACTTTATTCAAAGAGAAGCAGGGAACTATATTCTTTTAGAACAAGAGAATGTATACAGGGTATGAAATTCAAGGGTATTCTCGTATTTGTATAGCAAAATGTTGGTTCATCAAACAAAAGTCTTAACAATCTTGATCGTCGAAGCGTTTAATGATGAATACTGTAAGAAGAAACTACTACATGTACTCTATTCTTATGGAATGCGGGTTGGGACATGCTAATTGCCATTTGCTAATTGCTATTTGCCATTTGCTATTTGTCATATTTTGCCTGTGATAAACCCAGGGATCCGGGATCCTAAATTATATATTATTGGTGATATATTATTGGTGATTTCATTTGTTGATGTAAAATTGTGACTTTTGAAAGAAATAATTTATAATTAAATAAATTATATCTGTGAAATTGGCTTTTCATGTCGCTTTGGCAATCAGCAAGTGGCAAATGGCAAATGGCAATAAGCATGTCCCAACCCGCATTCCATACTATTAATTATATTAATTCAGACTGTACTGTAGCACAGTCTATCCATCATAATCAATTGCGATCATATTTTCATAGTAAATGAAAGCGTCTCGTTACCAAAATGGCGTGGAAACGCGGACGAAAAAACCCATTATTAGACAAGTGAGTTTTGTCATATTATAGTCATTGTCACTCAGTTTTGAAGCTGCCTGACGGGATTGAACCTTTGAGACTTTACCTGCCCGGATCAATGTTTTACCTGCAAGTGTACAGTCTTTAACGTCGAGCCCTGATCCTTAGGGTAATTGTCTTTTGGTCTAATACTTGATGCATTTTATGATGGTGTTCCTGAACACAGTAATGAAATGGCTGATGGGGTCATCGTCGTATCGTGTTCTACAGAAAGGCAACCAGGGTACATTTATGTATACAGAAATATTTTTCATCATTAATTAGTCAACATAGATTTAGCAATGAAATGCAGAAGTTATTATTTTTGTAAAATTATTTGCAACCTCTCGAAGCATCTAGTTCAAGGTATATATATTGGTTACGTCATAATAGCCTAGATTCCTGCCAAAAAGAATTTGCATTCAAAATCAAAGATATAATCAAAGTATTGCAATATCATTTAACAGATAGCTCCAGTTCATAGTCGTGAAAGTAGTGATAAAACCTTCATCTGTATCGTAAAGTAAATAACATGCATGCAGCCTCGGTCACCCGGCCCGCTTCTGATTTCTTTGTTATGCTATGCTACACAGATCAAGAACAAGGGCCTGGGGTAAATAGGACGTTTGAAACCGCCCTAAACTTTGGGGTGATTTTGGAGACATTTTGAGAGATTTTATGAGACTTTCAAACAACATATTTTCAAATTAATTTAATATTAATTTCTTATTTTTAACAATTGACGTTGTATGTTTATTTACAACATGACGTCTAGCAAACTTCGACAAAATGCCCGTGAAAAAAAAAACGTGCAAATAAATTGGGCTACTCACTAGTGGGCGTTTCAATTGGCCTAATCTGCCAAAACCAATATCTGCAAGTAAGACATATGCATGATACGGTCTTGGCAGGCTGAGACTTAAACAAAGCATGCAACACAAATCACATATGTACATCCATATGTTTTTGTTGTTTTTTTCAGAAAAAAATTGCGACATTGCACTCTCCTGAGATTCGTCTCGGGTACGTTTATGTTATTATGTATAGTTGGGGGCCGTTCTGGATTTCGAAGAGTTACGGATCTGTACTATATACGTAAATGTACCGAATCGAGAGTAACGCGTTAGCACATAGACAATAGTGCTTATTTTCAGTTAAATAAATGGTAAATCGCATCTCTAACTCGTAAAATCTTGAGTAACACGTTAGAGATGGAATAAGTAATGCGGACATTCTAAAATGTGTAACTTTTGGACTTACGACACAAACTGCTACTCATTTGTTTGTATGATGTTTTACCTCATTTTCAACACATGCTAGATTATATATGACGGTCAATTTTTTTGTGGTGGAGGCAGACCACCCACTTTTCCTGGGTCGAACTGTACACCTCCCGCCATCCATAAGAATCGACACTTCCTCATTAACAAATCGAGCTTCCTGTGGGATTTGAACCCGCAGCGATCAGAGGCGAAAGTTTACAACGCAATGTCGTTAACCATTCAGCCACGGAGACGCTTCCTCATAGTAATGTACCAAAATGGACAGTAATGTACAGTAATGGAGATGGAATGCAGTAATGTACAGTAATCAGAGCATAAACATTTATCTCTGAGTTACTCATCCTACGTAATATTTTAATGGTAAAATTATAAAATTGTTCTAAAATTTGTCTAAATTTCCTGTCGTCCTGCAAGGGGGCGAGTGTAATTAACCGGAAGTTAACATGCAGCTTCAGGGCACGAAAATTCTACTCGTCCGCTCGCTATGACGAGTGCTCATTGATGCAGGACGAGTAGAAATTCAGATAAATTCTTTAACAATTTGGCCATTCAAATATTGCGTAGGACGAGTAACTGAGAAACAAATTTTCTTGCCCTGAGCTTAATTGAATGCATATGAACATATAAAACTGAAGCACATTATGAAAGTTTTCAATTGTTTTTTAATTGACACCAATCACTCTTATAGATCGCCTCCCATCCTTTCAAGAACATGTAGGGATTTGCGATGGCTGTAGGTGAATTTTATTTTCAGTAAATCAATCATCCTATCTTTACCAAACTTTAACACATTGTTAATGTCATTGAAAGCTCGAACAAGTTCGAAAACCAGCCATATCGGACCAGTAACAGCGCTGAGTTATGGCCCTTGATTTAATTAAAAATGCTATATTTTGCCTCGTTAAGGCGATAGGGGCTTATTGTTCATGCGATATTTACCAAATTTAATCAGATTGTTAATATCAATGAAAGCTCGGACGAGTTTGTAAACCATTCATATTGCACTAGTAACAGCAGAGTTATGGCCCTTGATTTAGTTCAAAATGCTATATTTTGCCTCGTTAAGACGATAGGGGCTTCATTGTTCATCCGATCTTTACCAAACTTTACCATCTTGTTAATATCAATGAAAGCTCGGATAAGTTCGAAAACTATCCAGATCGGACTAGTAACAGTGGAGTTATGGCCCTTGATTTAGTTAAAAAAGGCTATATTTTGCCTCGTTGAGAAGATAGGACCTTCATTTTTCGTCAGATCTTTATCAAACTTTACCAGATTGTTACTATCAATGAAAGCTCCGACAAGTTTGAAAACCAGCCAGATTGGACAATTTACACCGGAGTTATGGCCCTTGATTTCATTTTCTGAAATATGCTCTATTTTGGCCTCATTAAGAAGAAAGGGCCTTCATTTGGCCAAATTTCATTGAAATTTTTCAGGGATGATCAGTACCAAGCCTAGTTGTACATATCGTCACTGTGTTCCAGTTGAATGATTTTGGTGGAGTTATGTCCCTTTAAAGGTTTTAATAAACAAACTTTGTCCTGACTAGTTTTCCTGAACCCCTGTCCGGATTTAAACAAAACTTTTTAGGGATGATCAGTTCCAGGTCTAGTTGTGCAAATCTTTGCCGTGTTCCGGTTGAATGATTTTTGTTATGGCCCTTTAAAGGTTTTAATACACAAACTTTGTCTGGACTATTCTCCTGAACGTCTCCCCACATTTCAACGAAACTTTACAGGGATGATCAGCACCAAGCTTAGTTGTGCATATCATCGTCGCATTCCGGTTAACAGATTTTTGGTGGAGTTATGGCCCTTTAAATGTTTTAATAGAGAAACGTCCAGATTAGTCTGTTCTGAACTCCTTGCTGGATTTTAACATATCTTGATGGGGATGATCAGTACCAAGCCTAGTTGCACCTATCATTGCCGTGTTCTGGTTGAATGAATTTTGGCAGAGTTATGGCCCCTTAAAAGGTTTAATACACTAACTTTGTACAGACTAGTTCTCCTGAACCTCTGGCTGGATTTCAATGAAACTTGTCAGGGACAATCAGTACCAAGCTTAGTTGCCTATATCATCACCATGTTCTGGTTGAACGATGTTTGAAAGAGTTATGGCCCCTTGTGCATAAACTTTATCTTTAGCCAGTAGAGCGTCCACAGGCCCTCTTGGGCCTCTTGTTTTTAGAAATGTCTGGAACTGGACACAATAGAAATACATGTAACCATTTTAAATAACTTTAATTAATTACATGTATTATGTACTTTCCAAAACACAAAATGTGTTATATACACACATATACGAGGGGCATCCCAGAAATATTGAGACTTTTGCTATAACATTTTTATTATCTATTCATTTAAAAAGATATTTGGCACCAGTGCAGTTTCATATATTATCTTTTATTTCCGAAAGTGACAGTATTACTGATGGCACGAAACACAAGTTTTGTCGTCGCTATAGCAACCATATAATGCTGATGCGGGGAGGGTCTAAACGGTCTCTTGAGTTGCTTAAGAATCAGTGATATTACCAGTGAATATAGACGTCAAATTTGGCGAGCTTATGTGTGTGTGTTAGGCGACGTCTCACGCACACGCTGAGTAAATTTTGACGTCATATCCGTTTCTGTTAGTAAACAGTCGATAAACAATGAGTAGCAGCAAACTTAAAGATCCGAAGAAAATGACGTCAACAGATCCGAATGAAAGTCGCGCAGTAATCAAATTTTGTTGTGAACTTGGGCAGACACCTACCCAAACATTGAAACTAATTAACCGATCGTCTATGAAGTCAACTGTATCTCGTGCACTCGTGTTCAGGTGGCACAAGCGTTTTAGTGAAGGACATGCATCGTTACAAGATGATGAAAAGAGTTGAACGTGTTTGACGTCATTGTTGCAGTTCACGACGTCGTGACGTCGCTATGACCGTCCCCGCTTCAGCATAGTACTCCTTGCATAGATGTGAATATTTTCAACATTATATGTACAATTATCATGATTCTTGGTAATCTGGTGCACAAAAGATGAAACTATATTTCTTGGGTTTTTTAATGTTGTATTCCCAACGACCTTTGAATAAGGGCAAAAATCTCAATACTTTTGGGATGCCCCTCGTACACACATGTATACACACATGTAGAAGTATTTCAATTAAGCTTATCGTCCCATCTCAGTTGTACAAGTATATGAATATTTACATTGTGATAGTATCATAAAACTGACACCTATTTATTCATAAGATAATTGTCTGATACTTTTTATAGATTTGCACTTGTCCGTCCGTACGTATGTCTGTACGTCCGAAAAACTTGTGTCGCGCGATCCACCATAACTATTTAACCCACGGTCGCATAAAACTCTGCAGAAATGTTGAGCAGTAAGTGAAGATGCTCACCTGGGTTTTCATTTCTATTTGGACCAAGAACCACAGTGTTATGGCCCTTGAAATAGTCAAAATAGGGGCTGAAAAACTTGTCGTGCCCTCCTCCATGCCTATTCAACCCACAGTCGCCAAACTTTACAGGAAGGTTGAGCAGTAAGTGAAGATGTATACCTGAGTTTTCATTTTTGTTTGGACCAAGAACCACAGAGTTATAGCCCTTGACTTTGTAAAAAAAATAGGGGCTGAAAAACTTGTCGCACCCTCCTCCATTACTTTTTAACCCACGGTCGCCAAACTTTACAGGAATGTTGTCACCAAGTGAAGATGCACACCAGGTTTTCATTTTCTTTTTTGGACTAAGAACCACAGAGTTATGGCCCTTGATTTAGTCAAAATAGGGGCTGAAAAACTTGTGTCGCGCCCTCCTTCTTTACTATTTATGACCAACGGTCGCAAAACTGTACAGGAATGTTGAGCAGTAAGTGAAGATGTGCACTTTACTTTTCATTTTTGTTTGGACCAAGAACCACAGAGTTATAGCCCTTGACTTAGTAAAAAAATAGGGGCTGAAAAACTTGTATCGCGCCCTCCTCCATAACTATCTAACTCACGGTCGCCAAACCTTACAGGAATGTTGACCAGCAAGTGAAGATGCGCACATGGTTTTCATTTTTATTTTGGACCAAGAACCACAGAGTTATGGCCCTTGACTTAGTCAAAAAAGGAGCTGAAAAACTTGTGTAGCGTCTCCTCCATGAACCCACAGTCGCCAAAATTTACAGGTATACTGACTAGCAATTGAAGATGCGCACCTAAGTGTTTATCAGTGTTTATGTTCATATCAAAATGCTATGGCATAGTGACCTAGGTGGGGGCATCCGTGTCGTACGGACACATTTCTAGTTTAATATGCGGTGTACCTCAGTAAATATTTGTGTGACTTAATTAATACTTTTTCAGCCAAAGAGGCTTCACCTGTAGTCCAGAAATGTATAGATCTGCAAGGAAAAAAGAAAAGAAAGGTTCAAAGTAATGGAAGGAGAAACGTATCAAAAAACGAAAAGAAGACTAGAAGGGTGTACCTTGGGTGGAAACATGGGCAAATGAAAGATGTATATAAAGTGGTAACAACGAGCAAAGGGGGTGGGCAACAAATTTTGGATATTTCCAAGGATTCTCAACAAGATGAACTGATTCAGCAAATTGTTAATGTTTATTTTCCAAATGAAAAATCAGCAGGGGGCCTTTTCTTAAAAGATTTGAACTATTACGTTGCATCATTCTCTGGTATGCTTCTCCCCCTTCTCTTGAAGAAACAGGAGGCTTCACAGTTGGCAAATATTTTCAACATGTTAATACATATACAGTCAGGTTATACCTTCATACCTATGTGAAAGATGTAAGTAAGGCCTAAAAAAAAAACTTGTGTGTTTCTGGTTTCACCCTGTCAAAAAGTTAGGGTAGGTAGGTAGGAAAAAGTTGTTTTTTTAGATATTTTTTTTATATATATTGTTCGCATATATTATGCCATTTTTGTACTAAGGCAACTTTTTGATAACCTTTGCAATCCAGATTAGATGCTTAACAACTCTGGCTAATAAAATTATCATTTGAATTAAAAAAAAAAAAAAAAAAAAAAAATAATAATAATTTTTTTTTTCCGCTAAAAATATTTAGGGTCGGCGGTGATAAAGTAGGGACGGTCGGGAAACCGGAAACACACATGTTTTTTTATTAGGCCTAAATGTTGTGTATGTCCTTTTAACTTTATATATCAGAGCTACAGATAATGTTTTTGATCAATTGGGTATTTATCCATCGATATTTATTTAATTGGGTATTTTATGATTTCAATTGGGTCAAATAAAACAATAAAAGTTTGCAACATTGTTTTGGGTTGCATTCCACTAATATTGTATGCACAAAATCTAATAAAATCAACTTCTTTTACAATATGCTTTATACAAGTTGATCAGGTGTCCCTTCAACAACCCATATATTGCTCAATTTGCATTGGTTGTCATTTGACAACTTTCAGTCTTTGATTACTTTAAGCAAATACCCTGCTTATTTGTAGCTGTGTTATATAATCAGTCATCTACAGAATTTGTATATTTTGTGTCACGGGCATTACAATTTCTTGTCAGTATGCTTAGAAAGCTAGGTTTCCAACAAATTATGCAAAGAAGTATTATTTAATATTACGATGTATAACTTCAATGCACGCATGCACACACACACACACACACACGCATGCACACGCGTTCTCTCCATATTTTGATTAAACAATTACTCTGGAGTGGTAAATAACCTTTGGAGGAATCAGCTCTTTGTGTACATGTGTCTTTAGCTTATTGTTCTCATTCTGCTTTGTTTAAATGATGAGCTTAAAGTCATAAATGTCAATGTATAAATGTCAACTTGTATCCTTGCAATGCATCCTATTCTAGCCAAGTGCTTTTTTTTTCAAGTAGAGCATTCTCAGGCCATCTTTGGCCTTTTTTTTTCTTCATTGGAGCAACATTAGTAGTAACTCTGGGCTCATTTTCATTTAATTGGGTGTCTTCTTTTTAATTATTTTTATAGGAGACCAGCATAGAAGAGGATAAAGAACAAGTGCTGCAGGTAATCATATTGGATTTCTTTATCTATATAGCTGTGAGCGTTGGTATTTATTTAGCTCTACTGGCCAAAGGCCAGGCTAGCTTATGTGATCACTTTTCGTCCGTCCGTCTGTCTGTTAGCGATTTTATAAAATCGACATCTCCTCTGAAACCGCTTGAAGGATTTTGATGAAACTTCATCACAATGTTACTTGGGAGGGCCCCTCTCAGATTTGTGTTCTTCATGGCCGCCAGTCATCCAAGATGGCCACCATTGCTAAAACTAGGTCAAATTTAAGGAAATTTCAAATGACATCTCCAAAACCACTTATTCCATTCTTGTGAAATATCATAAACATGTTCCTTGGGTTGGCCTCTATCAAGTTTGTGTTTTTCGTTATCGTCGAATAATCAAAATGGCCACCACAGCGACCCAAAGTTTACATAGAGTTATATAGGAAAACGTTAAAAATGACATCTTCTCTGAAACTGCTTGAAGGATTTTGATGAAACTTAAATCACAATGATCTTTGGGATAGTTCCTCTCAGATTTGTGTTTTTGCGGTTACCCCAGTCATCCAAGATGGCCACCATGGCTAAAACTAGGTAAAATTTAAGGAAATTTCAAACGACATCTCCTCCAAAACCACTTATTCCATTCTTGTGAAATATCATATACATGTTCTTTGGGTTTGCCTCTATCAAGTTTGTGTTTTTCGTTATCATCAAATTATCAAAATGGCCACCACGGCGACCCAAACTTTACCTAGAGTTATATAGGAAAAGGTTGAAAATGACATTTTCTCTGAAACCGCTTGAAGGATTTTGATGAAATGATATTTGGGATAGTCCCTCTCAAATTTTTATTTTTTGCGGCCCGCAGTCATCCAATATTGGGTTGGCATCTATCAAATTTGTGTTTTTCGTTTTCATCGAATAATCAAAATGGTTGCCATGGTGACCCAAGGTTTACATTGAGTTATATAGGAAAAGGTTAAATATGAAAAAGTTTATATAGGAAGAGTCTGAATATGACATCTTTACACAGTAGAACGTCTACAGGCCCTGTTGGGCCTCTTGTTTTTGTTATCCCCTGCCAAAGATGGAGGGATATTAATTGACCGCCCTTCCGTCTGTCTGTCCGGAGTCATATCTTCATAACTGCAAGTTGGATTTTTATTATACTTGGTAATAATGTTTATCCTGATAGTGGGATGAGATGCATCTATTTTTTTCCAGCATCTCACCAGTATCGCCGGAGTTATTGCCCTTTAATTGATTACAATTGCTTAATTATGTCCATCCACAGCCATATCTTGATAACCGCTTGTTTGATTTTCATTAAACTTGATTATAATGTTTATCTATGTGAGGATGTGACGAGGCAAATTTATTTCAGAAATGTTAGTCATAGAGCTGTGATATATTAAATATCATCTTATTGTTCTTAACCATAGTTGTACAAATTATGATTCTTGTTTCAAATAAATATCTTCCATATTTATCAATAAAATCTGGTGAGCATTTTCAGGTGATGTTTAATTTGAAATGCTGTAACAAGCAAGTTTTGTCTCGCCTTTTCGAAGAAAAACAGAGACATAGGTGTTGCTTTTCCGGCGGCGGCGTCAACATTCAAGTTTTGCGTTTAGGTCATTTTCTCACAAACTGTATGCACTAGACCTTTCAAACTTTGCTTATAGTTGTATCATGGGAGGTACATCGCAATGTGACAAAGCAAATGTGGAAGTGACCTTGAACCTCCAAGCAAAGGGCAGATAACTTACTATTTTTAGGTTCAACTTTTGCGTTTAGGTCACTTTTTCACAAACTATATGCACTAGACCTTTCAAACTTTGTTTATAGTTGTATCTTGGGTGGTACATGGCAACGTGACAAAGCAAATGTGAAAGTGACCTTGACCCTCCAAGCAAAGGGGAGATAACTTACTAATTTTTAGATTCAACTTTTGCGTTTATGTCACTACTCACAAACTATATGCACTAGACCTTTCAAACTTTGCTTATAGTTGTATCTTGGGTGGTACATGGCAAGGTGACAAAGCAAATGTGGAAGTGACCTTGACCCTCCAAGCAAAGGGCAGATAACTTAATAATTTTTAGGTTCAACATTTGTATTTAGGTCACTTTTTCACAAACTGTATGCACTAGACCTTTCAAACTTTGCTTATAGTTGTATCATGGGTGGTACATCGCAACGTGACAAAGCAAATATGGAAGTGACCTTGACCCTCCAAGCAAAGGGCAGATAACTTACTAATTTTTAGGTTCAACTTCTGCGTTTAGGTCACTTTTTCACAAACTGTATGCACTAGACCTTTCAAACTTTGCTTATAGGTGTATCTTGGGTGGTACATGGCAACTGTGAAATTGACCTTGACCCTCCAAGCAAAGGGCAGATAACTTACTAACTTTTAGATTCAACTTTTGCGTTTATGTCACTACTCACAAACTATATGCACTAGACCTTTCAAACTTTGCTTATAGTTGTATCTTGGGTGGTACATGGCAAGGTGACAAAGCAAATGTGGAAGTGACCTTGAACCTCCAAGCAAAGGGCAGATAACTTAATAATTTTTAGGTTCAACATTTGTATTTAGGTCACTTTTTCACAAACTGTATGCACTAGACCTTTCAAACTTTGCTTATAGTTGTATCATGGGTGGTACATCGCAAGGTGACAAAGCGAATATGGAAGTGACCTTGACCCTCCAAGCAAAGGGCAGATAACTTACTAATTTTTAGGTTCAACTTTTGCGTTTAGGTCACTTTTTCACAAACTGTATGCACTAGACCTTTCAAACTTTGCTTATAGTTGTATCTTGGGTGGTACATGGCAACTGTGAAATTGACCTTGACCCTCCAAGCAAAGGGCAGATAACTTAATAATTTTTAGGTTCAACATTTGTATTTAGGTCACTTTTTCACAAACTGTATGCACTAGACCTTTCAAACTTTGCTTATAGTTGTATCATGGGTGGTACATCGCAACGTGACAAAGCTAATATGGAAGTGACCTTGACCCTCCAAGCAAAGGGCAGATAACTTACTAATTTTTAGGTTCAAATTTTGCATTTATGTCACTTGTTCACAAACTGTATGCACTAGACCTTTCAAACATTGCTTATAGTTGTATCTTGGGTGGTACATTGCAACGTGACAAAGCAAATGTGGATGTGACCTTGACCCTCCAAGCAAGGGCAGATAACCTTATAATTTTTAGGTTAAACTTTTGTGTTTGTCACTTTTTCACAAACTGTATGCAATAGACCTTTCAAACTTTGCTTATAGTTGTATCTTGAGTGGTAAATTGCAACTTGACAAAGCAAATGTGGATGTGACCTTCACCATCAAAGCAAAGGGCAGATAACTTTAATTGTTACATTTACATCACTTTCTCATGAACTAGAATTATGCACTAGATGTTTTAAACCTAATTTATAGCTTAATCTTTGGAAGAAAACATATTCTATTTTGACAAAGTTGTTTCTTCGGTAGTGCATTTTTTTTTTGGATGACTGGATTTCATCTATGTCCTTGACCTACTTTTTGGAGCTGATGATTTTTAGCTCTACTGGCCAAAGGCCTTCATTTTACATCCGATCTTTATCAAACTTTACCAGATTGTTTATATCAATGAAAGCTTGCACAAGTTCGAAACAAGTCAGATTGGAGCAATAACAGCGGAGTTATGGCCCTTGATTTAGTTAAAAATGCTATATTTTGCCTCGTTAATACGATAGGGCTTTCATTTTTCATCTGATCTTTACTAAAATTTATCAGATGTTTTGTTTTTATTATTAGTATTTTTTTTTTTTAACAGATATTTCTTTTTATATATATATTTTTTTTTTGATAATTTTTTTTTAATTTTTTTTTTTTTAATTTTTTATTTTTTTTTTTATTTTTTTTAATTTTTTTTTTATTTTTTTTTTATTTATTTTTTAATTATTATTTTTTTTTTCAATTTTCTTATTTCATTTTTATTTTAATTTTTTTTTTTGGTGTTGACGCCCTGTTAGCAGGAAGCATTGCAATCGTGAACGCTCGGCCAATCCCGTCATTCTTCGGGATCCCGCCTCTTGTGTATCACGGCGCTTCGGTATGTTCAAAATCTTTACATTCTGTTAGCCGGAAGGCAACAGAACAGAAAATAGTGCACTGTTGCTAAGCTGTTGCTACATAAACAATATGAGCGCACCCCACACATGTTGATGTATGATTTGCGTTGCATGTTTGTTATTTACAATACAGATGAAGGTTTTATCACTGCTTTCACGTAAATAAACTATAGATGGAGCAATTGGCTAAATGACATTGCAAAATGTTGAAGATAACTTTGATTTTGAATGCAAATTCGTTTTGGCGGGAATCTGACGCTCTAAATATTACTTGGAACTCGTTGTTTTGGCGCTCGTCGTCCTTTGCCAAAACAACTCGTTCCAAGTAATATTTAGCCATACAAATTCAATAACCTATAATACGCGATGGTACGATGGCCACAATTGAGAACCATATGTGTGAAATGTGGTGTGTGCATTTTTAAGAACAAGGAAACATGTCAGAATCTGTGTCCCAGGCAAATTTCTAGTTTTACACTAAATGCTACCTACCGGTACATTTGTTGACATCAAAATTATAATATGAAAAAGCAACAACGGTCTTTTCTCTTACAGTTACATCCAGTTTTTTATGTGTTTTAATGATACTTCATAAATATCATTTGTTTACCTTACAACCTGTATATTAAGTGTTTGTTTTTTACACTCAGTTTTTTTTCGAAAAAATGACCGAACACAAACCCACGTCTGTATAAGTGTATAAGTGGAAGAAAATAAATGCATTTGCAAATAGGACTAATAGAGCTGCGGTACTTTTAAAACATATTTATATTGCTTTATTTCCACATATTTTTGTTTTCATTAATACAAAATAATGACCAAAATGTATATGATGGAGTCTATGAAGAGAAATCTTCACCATTAAGAAACCGAAAGGGAGGATGCTTAGCGACCGACCGCTGTTCCTTAATGATGAAGATTTCTCTTCATAGACTCTATCCGGCTTATTGTTTAGCTTAGTTTTATCTGTTGTCTCATTGATTTATCTATTGGTCACGCTCTAAACCGTGAATAACGCTGGCAGTAAATTCTTCATGAATGAATGTAGCCAGTATTCGAAATTCTGAACAATCTGATTGGTTTAAAAACTAGGGTAAGAGTTAGAATTTTATTGTATTAAATGATTTCTTGTAGGAGGTATGACAGACATCACCTTAGAGGATGTATTAGTGTTTTGGACCGGAGCTAAAACAATCCCCCCTCTTGGATTCGAGACAAACCTGGAAGTTTCGTTTGTATCCAGCGAATTAAATAGACTTCCTGTTTCTCACACATGCGGCATGGTTATGGAAATGAACAGAGGGATAACAGATCCAGATAAATTTCAGGAACAGATGGTAAAGGCAGTCACATGGAGTGGTGGTTTCCATCTTGTATAAACCCTCCTATTGGATTTAATGCAAACATGGAAGTTTTCTTTGTATTCAATGAGTTAGAAGACTTCCTGTTTCCTACATATGCGGCATGGTCATGGAACTGAACAGACGGATAACAGATCCAGATAAATTTCAGGAACAGATGGTAAAGGCAGTCACATGGAGTGGTGGTTTCCAACTTGTATAAACACCCCTATTGGATTTAATGCAAACATGGAAGTTTTCTTTGTATTCAGTGAGTTAGTAGACTTCCTGTTTCCTACATATGCGGCATGGTCATGGAACTGAACAGAGGGATAACGGATCTGGATATATTTCGTGAACAGATGGTAAAGGCAGTCACATGGATTGGTGGTTTCCATCTTGTCTAATTTGTTGAAACTACTCAGCTGTTCTCAGTACCTTTACATTGGATGAAGGGTTCATTTAAAGGTCAATTTATTCTTTAAAGCTCACCTGAGACATGCTCATTTCTAGTTATTAAATGCTCTCTATAACTTTTACTTTTAAGGATTTTAAAGAAATAAACAATGCTAGTTTCTGTAGTTTGAATAGATACATATATAATCATCAAAAATCTATTTATTAGCTCTTCTGATCAAAGATTTTCATGAAACTACAGGAATGTAGCAAAAATTCACGTTGATGTGAAATCAAGATGGCCGCCAATGCTAAAAATAGATTTTTGAAAAAACAAGTTTTTATCGACTACTTCTTGAAAACTATAAGTGATATTAACATGGAACTTTTCTAAAATGATCAGGATGACATGATGTTGGTCCTTGTCAAAAATTGTTTTGATTCGACATTAACATGACTGCCAGCAGCCATCTTTGTTTACATAGAGTTGTATAATAAAGATTTCTCTAGCGACTACTCTGTAAGTACTTGACTGGTTTTCATGAAACTTCACCGTAATGTTGCTCTTGATGTCAAATTGATCCTAGCAAAATATGAGTTGGCCGGAAATTCAAAATGGCAACCAGGGCTAAATAGATTTTTTTTTAAAAAAAGGTGATATTGATATGAGACTTTTTCTAAAATGATCAGCATGATATGATCGAAAATCATTTTGATTTGTCATTAAACATGGCTACCAGTGGCCATCTTTGTTTTATACATAGAGTTATATAGTAAAAACTTGCAGTGACTACTTTGAAACTACTTGACAGATTTTCATAAATTTTCACAGGAATGCCGATCTAGCTATCAAAACCTATCAGTAGAGCTTCAAGGTTATTGACCTCTTGTTCTATATATATTATATAGGGGCCAAAATCTTGAGTGTTTTAACTCCTCCTACATTTTTATGTGGATTGTTTTAATATTGTTTGTGCTGTTTAAGTATGATGTGAAGATGTTAGTGAAGAAAAATATTTCTGATTTGATAATTTTTACAAGAGTTATTTTATACTATATAGGCAAATATTGTGAGTCTAACTCCTCATTCATGGTGGATTGTTTTAATATATATGCTGATTAAGTATGATGTGAAGATGTTGGTGAAGGAATGGATTTTGATCATTTTTACACGAGTTATGATTTTAATTTTTTAATCTATGTATATTATGTAGAGACCAAAATCTTTTATGTTTAACTCCTCATTCATGTTCACGTGAATTAATGATTCAGGCTATGAGCATAAAGGAAAATTATTTTGGTCCAATAAAGTGCAGAGGTCAAAGGCGCAGAAGCGGTGGTATATTTGTCAGCCTTTGGCAACAGTTCTAGTTATTTCCTGTTTTGTTGTGAAGACAATAAGGGAAAGAAAAAGTGGGTACTTTTTACTTTTGCTCAGTATAATCTTATTTTTTTGTCGCCTGTTTAGAATGACTCTTAGGGATCACTTTGTCCTTTGTTGTCAGCAGCGTCATCAAACTTTATACATTGATTAACCTTCATGAGAACATAACCCCTATTGGTTTTTGAGGTGAAGGTCATGGTGACCATATAAATTAGAATTTTATCTAACATCTTCAAATTTAAAAGTTTGATTGTCTGTTGTGAGGCAGTTGCCCTTACTAAGTTTCAGGTCTGTAGGTTGGTCACTCACTTAGTGCCCTGCTAATAAAAAAAATATTGAAACCTATATCAATTATTTGTGAAAGTTTCTCTTTCTCCCAATTTTGATAAAATGTGTATGAAATGTGTATCTGGTTACTCTTGTTTTTACAGTTCTGTATTTCTACTGTTTGTTGTTACAGTTTTATATTTTTTCTATATTGTCTTTAGGTTCTAGAAAGAAATAAAGATTATGAATATGTTTGGGTATAAAAATGTTGTTTAGTTAGTTTTAAGTGTGCCCTGTTGGCAAACGGTCCTCTTATAAGAGGTAGAATAGAACATGATAATCATTTCCAGAAATTGATTTTCAATTTTATACACCTATATTTTTATAAACCCATAATTAGACTGGAAGTATCATGTCATGGTATTGTCCGTCCATATGTCCATTTATCATTTAGCTGACAAGTGATTTGTCAAAGTATTACATCCACAGCAATGAAACTTTATACACCCTTCAGCATGATCCAGTAAATACATCTGAAAAAAGGCCCATAACTATTTGACTCATATTGTTTAAATTATTTACCTTTGAAAATGTTTAACCTGGAACTTAACCTTGCCTTTTACAAATGATTGTGGCTACCGGTAATTACCTTCAAAGCATTAGTTCAACAACAATGAAACTTTGAACACATCTTCGACATGATCTAATGAATACATCTATAAAAGACTCATAACTTTCAGATTAATATTATTTTTAATATGTTAATTATTTACATTTGCGAAAGGTTTAACCTGAAAATTAACCGTGCCTTTTACAAAGGTTAATGGCTAATAACTTTTAAATTTATTAGGTCTACAACAATGAAAATGTGTACACTTTTCTTCAGCATGATCCATTGAATACATCTGCAAAAAGGCCCATAAATATCTGAATCTTGCTGTTATAGCTTGCCACTGATGTAGAGCAACAAGGTACAAATGTTGTATTTTCAGCCTCTTGGCCCAAATACATACAAAAGAAACAGTCGTACATACAAAAAATAAATGCATTAGTGGAGTTTTTCCTCGTCCGTCGGATGGGAACGTAACCGGGCGGTCCCGTGTATCGGTCTATCCTCCAAGCACGTTAAAGAACCATAGGAATCTATTCGATAATAAGAGTAGGGCACGGTTCCCGGATTCCTATGTATCCGTCCCCTCTCTCTGGGGTGGCTCTAAATAACCTATACTGTGTTGATGAGCCGTTAAACAACATTCAATCAATCAATCAATCCAATAAATCTCCATTATATTTATACATCAGAATAATTTATTCCAGATTACCGTATAGCAATTCAATTCAATAGATCTGGAATCACTTTGTTCAAGATATGGAATTTGTACCATAGCTCTAATGGTTTTCCTTTGTTCTTGCTTATGATATAGTTTTCATAAACCTGAAGGTCTGAACCTAACCTATTTCAGCTGTGCTATAAATGACAGATTCGGCAGTTATACTCTATTTTACACGCGCGTAGTTGTAATGTTTACACTCAACCTGTCAATCAAAATGTCAATTACCGGCATTGAATGACTTAGGTACAAAACATTTATAGCATATTTTTCTCGTATGCGATTTATACTGCACTCTCCCCTTGAGAAGCAGTATAAATCGCATATACTCGAAAAATTATGCTATAAATATTAAAGCCAGTTCTCCTTTTTGCTAGTTTGAAGTAGATTATACAAATCATATAGATTACCTTTGATATGTGCCAGGAAAACAGATATATATACTGAAAGAAATTAGTTTACAAGTCTATGTGCTTCAGCCGCCATTAAAATATAATTAACATAATTAACAAGTATATGCAGGACTTTATTTTTAAACGATATCTGCGAAAAAAGTACATGTTTTAATTTAACTGCTTTACAGAAATTATAATTTCGTTTTTATTTCAATATAAAGGGAGATAATTTTAAAAATTAAGACTTTGGTTCGTAATTACATTATAATGACATGTTTAATGTCAATTGTTTTTGCATTTTTTATCACTCGAAACCCAGAATAGTTACTTAATAAAGTTTAACCCTGTTCGTGCCCATGTGGTTACCGGGCAAAGAATAGGGCCACTGCAGATCCCGTTAAGAGGGGTAGAACTCCCCCAAATTCATGTTCATTTTATTATTTTTTGTTAATACTCATTCAAGGTCTTCATCATGACCCCTGCATTATTTCAGGTGCCATCTTGCTCAAATCACTTGATCAGTGGCAGGAAAACAATAAACGTGACTCCAGCGTAAATGGAGTGTCTACAATAGAATTTGCAGGAACTCTACAGTTCTGTAGGTGAGCAAGTTCTGGGGCCATATTTTATCTTTATGTAAATGGCGAATGAGCCTGGCATGTTCATTTCTGTTAAGGCGCCATATAACCTTTCATGTGTTGGTGTGCCTTAAAACCCAATTCAATTCAATCCATGATATTCTTATTTTTAGCTCGACTGATCAGAGATCAGCAGAGCTTTTGCCATGGTGCGGCGTCCGGCGTCCGTCTGTCTGTTCGTCTGTCTGTCCGTAAACTTTTTTTTTGTAGCGACTACTCCTCTGAAACTACTGAATGGATTTTCATGAAACTTTACAGAAATGTTGCCCATGAAGTCGAGTTGATCCTAGCAAAAATTCACATTGATGTGAAATCCAAGATGGCTGCCAAATCTAAAAATAGGTTTTTAAACAAGAGGTCAATGACCTTGAAGCTCTACTGATTGATTTTGATTTCAGGAAGTAGTCGCTACAGACTTGTTTTTTGAAAATCTATTTTTAACCGTGGCGGCCATCTTGAATTTCAGGCCGACCTGAAATTTTGCTAAGATCAATAAGACATTAAGAGCAACATTCCTGTAAAGTTTCATGAAAATCCGTCGGGTAGTTTCAAAGAAGTAGTCGCTACAAGTTTTCATTATATAACTCTATGTAAACAAAGCAGCCATGTTTAAGGTCAAATCAAAACGATTTTCGACAAGGACCAACATCATTTCATACTGATCATTTTAGAAAAAGTCCCATATCAATATCTCTTATTGTTTTGAAGAAGTAGTCGCTACAAATTTATTTATTTTAAATCTATTTTTAGCTGTGGCGGCCATCTTGAATTTCCGGCCGACCTGAAATTTTTCTAGGATCAACTAGACATCAAGAGCAACATTCCTGTGAAGTTTCATGAACATCCGTCAAGTAGTTTCAGAGGAGTAGTCGCTACAAGTTTTTACTATATAACTCTATGTAACCAAAGATGGCCACTGGCAGCCATGTTTAACGTCGAATCAAAATAATTTTCCACAAGGATCTACATCATGTCATGCTGATCATTTTAGAAAAAGTCCCATATCAATATCACTTATAGTTTTCAAGAAGTAGTCGCTACAAACTTATTTGTGAAAAATCTATTTTTAGCTGTGACGGCCATCTTGAATTTCCGGCCGACCTGAAATTTTGATAGGATCAATTAGACATCAAGAGCAACATTCCTGTAAAGTTTCATGACAATCCGCCAAGTAGTTTCAGAGGAGTAGTCGCTACAAGTTTTTACTATATAACTCTATGTAAACAAAGATGGCCGCTGGCAGCCATGTTATCGTTGAATCAAAACGATTTTTGACTAGGATCAACATCATGTAATGCTGATCATTTTAGAAAAAGTCCCATATCAATATCACTTATAGTTTTCAAGAAGTAGTCGCTACAAACTTATTTTTTAAAAATCTATTTTTAGCTGTGACGGCCATCTTGAATTTCCGGCCGACCTGAAATTTTTCTAGGATCAATTAGACATCAAGAGCAACATTCCTGTAAAGTTTCATGACAATCCGCCAAGTAGTTTCAGAGAAGTAGTCGCTACAAGTTTTTACTATATAACTCTATGTAAACAAAGATGGCCGCTGGCAGCCATGTTTAACGTTGAATCAAAACGATTTTTGACTAGGATCAACATCATGTCATGCTGATCATTTTAGAAAAAGTCCCATATCAATATCACTTATAGTTTTCAAGAAGAAGTCGCTACAAACTTGTATTTTAAAACTCTATTTTTAGCTTTGGTGGCCATCTTGGATTTCACATCAACATGAATTTTTGCTAGGATCAACTAGACTTTATGGGCAACATTTCTGTAAAGTTTCATGAATATCCATCCAGTAGTTTCAGCTGTGAAGTCGCTACAAATAAAAGTTTACGGACAGACAGACGGACAGACGGACAGACGGACGGACGGACGACGGACACCGCACCACGGCATAAGCTCCGCTGATCTCTGATCAGTTGAGCTAAAAACAAGTTGGTAGCGATTACTTCTTGAAAACTCTAAGTGATATTGATATGGGACTTTTTCTAAAATGATCAACATGACATGATGGTTATCCGAGTCGAACATTATTTTGATTCGACGGTAAACATGGCTGCCAGTGGCCATCTTTGTTTACATAGAGTTATATAATGAAAACCTGTAGCGATTACTCCTCTGAAACTACTTAACGGATTTTCATGAAATTTGACACAAATGTTGCTCTTGATGTCTTATTGATCCTAGCAAAATTTCAGGTCGGCCGGAAATTCAAGATGGCCACCATGGCTAAAAATAGATTTTCAAAATACAAGTTTGTAGCGACTACTTCTTGAAAACTATAAGTGATATTGATATGGGACTTTTTCTAAAATGATCAGCATGACATGATGTTGGTCCTTGTCAAAAATTGTTTTGATTCGATGTTAAACTTGGCTGTCAGCGGCCATCTTTGTTTACATGCAGTTATATAATGAAAACTTGAAGCGACTACTCCTCTGAAACTACTTGACGGATTTTCATGAAACTTCACAGGAATGTTACTCTTATTGTCTAATTGATCCTAGCCAAAATTTCAGGTCGGCCGAAAATTCAAGATGGCCGCCACGGCTAAAAAAAATAATTGAAAAACAAGTCTGTAGCGACTACTTCCTGAAATCAAAATCAATCAGTAGAGCTTCAAGGTCATTGACCTCTTGTTAATGTGAAAAATGTTGTTTTATATAAATGGGCGATAACTCTTGATACTAACTTTGAATCACACATAGTAAGTGAAAAACAAGAACACTTTCTGAAATACCAAAGTTATCAAATGCTTCACATTATAAAATAAACATTCAGTTTCTTTAATCTAGATAGGCAAAAGACCGTGCTAAACATTAGAAAATGCATGATATTCATGTTCATCAATAATTATGTTTAGATTGTTTATACAACATGTGCATGTTCTGTCACAGTCCACATCATCATGGCGACCAGTTTTTATCCTTAAACCATGGCTTCAGCATCTAAATTTTGCTAAAGGTTTTCTAAGAAATAGAATGGTATTTGGATACATAAGTATCTTTCATAATTAATGTTTTAAAATAATTATAATGATCACATCTGGGAGATTCTTCAATACTGCCATGCCAATATTGCTGCATACCGTCAGATTATTTTTGTTTGAATTTTGAAATAAATATATTAAAATCGACTACTTTATGCGTTATTCATACAAACCCAAACCCATATATCTAAATGGCAAGGATTTGACCTTAGATATCCAAGTATTCCTGCCCACTTCATTTTGTACCAGTTACTTGGGTAACGATGATTTCGCATATGAATTAATTTGCACCAGTACTTAATTCAGTTTGTATGATATGTGACGCATAACAGAAGTATACCACATTCACAATTGAAGCGACACACTATTATCAATAGAAATATTAACAGCCAGGAAATATTTGCAAAAACTTGAATGGACTGTCTCAATTATCAAGGAATATTCATATCCCAAGATTTATGATGCTTAACAAAGAATAGGTTTATAGTTGGAAATTTGACTATTTTGAAAATGACGAGCAGTCATATAGTGTTATCCTGGTCTGGCCTCCGGGACACGTATACGACAAGATTTTGGTTATGTCCATTTCTTAGACACTAGAAGCCATAGAGCTTTCAAACTTCATCCATGTTTACAACTTCATGATGGGTTTTTCCAATGACAAGAAGGTCAATATGAATTACCTTGACCCACTTCTGCACTTTGTTGATTTACATTGAAGTTCTGCATGAAGTTTTTTTATTGTGTAAATTACTCAGATCCCAAGGACTTTATTAAAATGGGATCTCACTTGTTTCACGCTCAGCATCTAAAATGGTAGTGCTAGGACAGGTCGACAGTGTCAGTATAATGTGACTATATTATACTAGGGTTTTATGTGTCGTGTCATGTGGCCGTCTGTTACAACCACTGCGAATCCCGCTAGAGGCAGAGTGGTAGGACCCCACCCCTCCACCATGTAATTTTTTTATCATTCTCATTTAAGGTCTTCATGACACCGCATATGCAAATGTGGAAACGTGGCTTCATCATAAATGGAGTGTTTACAATATATTTTGCTGCAGTTCTATAGGTAAGAAGGTTCTAGGCCCATTCTCCATATGTTATCTAGATGTAAATGGAGGATGAGCCTGGCCTGTTCATCCCTGTTTGGTGCCAGATTACCTTTGTTGTGTTGGTGCGCCGTAAAACCCCAGTTCAATGTTATGTGTCTGCAGCTTGGTATTCCAGTGTGTCGGCACTATAAATCCTTTTTATCCAAAAGGCTCATGGTTTCTAATTGTGATATTTTTTGTCTGACTTCCTTCTCATGTCTTCCATTAAATTCCCAATAATCAAGGACAATAACTCTGATGTTTCTCGTCAGTTCTGGCTGGTGTTGAAACTTGTCCGACATTTTAATGTTACGAACATTCTGACCGAGTTTGGTAAAGATCAGTTGAAACTGATAATGTTAAAACAAATTTAGTAACTTGCAATAAATCTGAAACTACTTGAATCAAATCTGGTACATCTCATCACATGTGAACTGTATGTCAGGTGTAATAACAATCCATGAAAACGAAGTGAAAGCCACATGAAGTTCATTATACAATATTAGAATTCTGTAATAAATTAGGCAATCAACAAGGTGAGATGTAGTGGGAAATAAGGTCCTCAGTTATGTGTATATGAAGTCTGGGAACAATCCATTCGAAACTGAGAAATGAAAGTAATAAAATTGTGTTACAGGAACTTTACAATATTAGAGTGGACAATTCTAAGTCAATGAAAGGACCACAATTCTGTTATAAATTGGACAATTAACAACGTGTGACATAGCTTGGTACATAAGGTCGTCAGTTGTTATATGTATACAGGGTCGTAGCTATGCATACTCCTGTACGCCTGGGCGTATTCTAGAAAATCGAATGTGAAAAAATAAAAGTGCTTATTTGTTAAAATCAGCAATAAAAATTGAAGTGGGGTAGTGGGTGAGGCACTATTTTTAAAAACACAATGAATGGAGGCAAAAGCCTCCACAAAATCTCGCTCAAATGAAGCCACAAACCTCCGAAATTGCACTTAAATTAAAAAAAAATCCTGGGGAGGACCCTCACCAGCGCAGGAGGGGGACACCACCTGCCGCACCCTCCCCCAGGGCGTATTCTACAAAAGGCTCTGGCTACGCCCCTGGTATATGAAGTTTGAGAACAATCCATTCAAAACTTTGAGAAAAATGAGTTACTGGACAATATACAATATATTGGAGTGGAAAATTCTCTCGTCTCAAGTCAAACAAAGGGACATAATTCTATAACAAATTAGGCAATCAACAATGTGATGTAGAAGGAGATCAGTTGTTATGTGTATATAAAATTTGAGAACACTCCATTGGAAACTGTTTGAAAATCGAAGTAATAAAAATCCGTGATGCGATGCAACAAATTATAACACATGTGCACACATACAGGGGAGTTACTGTTACACATGCGCATACATACTGGAGAGAAACCGTAACATGTGCATACATACTGGAGAGATACTGTGACACATGTACACCCATACTGGAGAGATACTGTTACACGTGCATACTGGGGAGATACTGTTACACATGTGCATACATACTGAAGAAAAATCGTAACACTTGTGCATTCATACTGGACAGATACTGTTATGCATGTGCATTCATACCAGAGAGATACTGTTATGCATGTGCATACATAATGGGGAGAAACCGTTTCAGATGTGCATACATACTGGAGAAAAACAGTTAAACATGTGCATACATACTGGGGAGAAACCGAAACACATGTGCATCCATACTGGAGAGATACCATAAAACATGTACATCCATATTGGAGAGATGCCATTACAAGCGATTCATCAACCTAAGAATCTGCCATGTGAATTTTGGTCAAAACTGTCTCAATCGGTTTTTAACAGATGAACAAACAAAAAGCAGTCACAATAGCTTACTTGAAACAAGGAAATGTTACAAAATAAGTGGTACTAAAGTATTAACAATGAACAAAATTAAATAATAAAAATAGTTTAATGTTTAAATACATAAGATTCATATGTGAAGTATCAAAAGGCATTAATATGTACTACTCATTCTACAGATGATAAAACAATGTGAATTCTCTGACTGCCCCTTGTCGTTCCCAAGTGCCCCTGTTTGGTCACGGGGCAAAGAATAGGGCCACTGCAGATTCATGTTCATTTTTTTTTTTTTATTCATGTTC
The DNA here is from genome assembly GCA_037043455.1 of Cyrtodaria siliqua. Classification (NCBI taxonomy): domain Eukaryota; kingdom Metazoa; phylum Mollusca; class Bivalvia; order Adapedonta; family Hiatellidae; genus Cyrtodaria; species Cyrtodaria siliqua. The sequence continues at coordinate 29,452 of JAWPHD010001613.1, forward strand.
ATTAAAGGTCTTCATCATGATCCCTGCATTGTTTCAGGTGCTATCTAGCTCGTATCAAAAGAGCAGTGGCAGAAAAACAATAAACGTGGCTCCAGCGTAAATGGAGTTTCTACGATAGAATTTGCAGCAACTCTGCAGTTCAGGGTGAGAAGGTTCTAGGCCCATTTTCCATATTTTATCTCGATGAACATGGAAGATGTGTCTGGCATGTTCATGCCTGTTAGGCGCCATATAACCTTTTCATGTGTTGGTGCACCTTAAATCCCAATTCAATTCAATTCAATTCTGACTGCTCATAGCTTTTTTCCATGTTAATATCTGACCTACTTTGACTTCTGTTTCACACATAAAAATAAACCAGTTTTCTTGGGGCACCGACAGGAACGAACATTCCTGAACCACGTTCGTTTAATGAGCATGAATTTGGGGGAATACTACCCATCTGCCACAATGACCTATTCTGTATGGGAACCACACGGGGTCAAAATAAACCAAACACCTATGAAAGTCTTTTTCTTCTTCTTTCTAACCTCATTTCAATAAGTTGGTAGCATTGTTTTAATAAATTTGTTTTATATTTTTGTCTAAAACTAGCGACATAGACGATGGACTTTAACCTTTCTTAATATATCTTGAAAAATTTAGATGAGGTCTAATGCTTTCCCTTTCCAGGTATCCGTTATTTATAAAAAGTCAATAAATTGCCTCTGAAACCTAAGAAGTCTATTAGGATTGTTTGTAAGACTAGAAGGGTGTTCCACGGAACACTTGTGTAGCCTGCCATGGCCAAGGTTAAGTTGCAGGTTAAAGTTTTAAAAAGGGGCATAACTCTGCCAAAATGAAAGTCAAGAGTAATTGGACATGTTTAACGACATGCCTAGAGGTGAGATAAAGATGTGTGTGAAGTTTCATGAACATAGTTCAAATAGTTTTCAAGTTATGGCCAAGGTTTGGCTGCAGGTTAAAGTGTGACAAAGTGATCCCTAAGTGTCTGCCATGCTACGCGACACAAAAAATGTATTGGGTGAAAATCAAGCAAAATTGCTTGCTACTAAGAACACTGAAGCATTAAGAAAATTAAATCGAAAACATATGAGAAAAAATGGAGTCGATAATGCATAGCTTTCCACAAGTTTGTCAATATTGCATACGTATTCAGTAAAAAATAATGTTTTTATCTCAAAATGATTTTATATGTTTATTTAAACTAAATATGTATTTTATTTACACTAACAATGTGGAGGGGTATAAGGAACAATAACTTGAATCAAGACAGGGATGTTATATAGAGTTTAATAACCATTGTTTTTGAAATACAGGAAACATTTCCCTTGGGATTTTTCAACATTCATTCTTATATCGGAGCAATGTCTCTCACGAGGAAAATATTTCCTCAAAACAATGGTTAATGGTTATTAAGCTATATATTAAATATTTTACAATGATCTACAAGAAAATAATTTGCTTATTGTTCATTTTCTTTCTTCATTCATTCACTCTTTCAAGTATTGTGCATTGATACATATTTTGTATTTTCAGCTCAAACACAAAGTCTAGTAAATTATTTGTTTTGGAGCTATTATTAAATGTTATTCAATTTATTTATTTCATTTACATTACAATATACTCAGTATATATATATTTCTTTTTTTTTTGTTGTATTTTATTGTTGTTGATCTATTTTTAGATGTCTGGCTTTTGTTTTGAATTTATATAACAAATTGGGTAAAAACAAGTAGTTCCAGATTTCTGGCTCCCGGTGGGAGATAGTTCCCAGTAGAGCTCGAGTAGACAAGACTTTTTTTTTACTGGATATTACTATAAATCATCTCAAAATATGTAATATAAAGCTTTCTGATTCAATGACTAAAATGGGTAAGGCACTAAGTAAGCTTGTACTACCTGCAATCTTCAACTAGAACTATAACTGAGGGTGATGAATACCCCTGCTTAAATTCTAAGTCGGACAATGTGATTCCTATATATCCCCCACTTAACTTTGTGAAAGCTAGAGTAAAATTACTGTCACTGCACATTGTATACTGAAAGGAAAAAGAAACGCATAATGGGTATTTCCGCTATATACTGTATGTTTAATATGGTACAGGGCGACATTAGGCCTGTGCTTTCGGAAAGAAGTTTTAAACAGCACCGAACACACCGATGGTTACCCCTTTAAACTTTCATTATCGACAGAATGCGCATTTGCCTCAAGCAGGTGAGCAAACTTAGGCTTTAAACTTTGCAATCTCTTAACATTAAACATAATACTGAAATGGCTCAACTTTTTCAAGCGAAATTTCAACATTTATGAATTTCGTGTAACAGAATACTTTGATTAAAATGTCTACTACATGACAGAGTTGTCCTTTGCAATCTCTTAACATTAAACATAATACTGAAATGGCTCAACTTTTTCAAGCGAAATTTCAACATTTATGAATTTCGTGTAACAGAATACTTTGATTAAAATGTCTACTACATGACAGAGTTGTCCTTTCTGTAATTATTTGTAGCCCTTTGTACAAAACACGTCAAGATATATCTGGAATATTACGCGGAATAATGTGTATATAATAGTGTAGTATAGGAAATTTTTTGATTATGCATTTCTTTTTCCTTTCAGTATATTTTATTGGTAATTATTTTAAAGGGATTAGAGGCGATCTGTTAGGTATAGGCGTCAATCCAAATACAAATAAAACCATATTGTGTTTTAGTTTCATATTCGGTGTACATATGCACTTAACTAGACCCCATGTTCAATACCGTTTGATTATTGTTATTGATTAAGTTTAAGACTAAAAAACTTGACGACTGGGCTAGTTTTAAATGTATAATCATTAACATTAATTCATATGACGCCTAAAAGCTCTTATTAATTATTGTTTTGTGATCAATTTACACTTTAAAATATTTGAATTTTATCATGGACAACAGTTAGCAATATAATCCCCTTTTAAACTTATTCCAGAATAAAAAAATTCATAAACAAGCAGATCTATCTCTGAAGGGGACGAATACCCCCGCTTAAATTTTAAGTCAAACAAAGGGCCATAATTCTGTAATAAGGCAATCAACAATGTGTGATGTAGAGGGACATAAGGTAATCAGTTGTTATGTGTACATGAAGTTTGGGAACAATCAATTAGAAAACGTTTGAGAAAAAATGTGTTAACATGTCATTATACAATATCAGAGTGCAAAATTCTAAATCAAACAAAGGGCCATAATTCTGAAATAAATATGGCAATCAACAATGTGTGATGCAGAGGAACATAAGGTCATCGGTTGTTGTAACTTACAGTAAGTATATGAAACTTAGGAACAATCCATTGGAAAATGTTCAAAAAAATCCAATTAACAGAAATGTGGTGCGTGACGTGACATGACGGGGCGTTACTTTACGGACAGCATGATTCCTACATAACCCCCACTTCACTGCGAAAGCGGGGTATAATAAGTAGCTGTCATAAAAAAGATGCATACTAGTAAACCCTTAACAATAACTTATTACTCTATTGCCAAACAATTTGCCTTAAAGTATATTACAATTAACAAAATAACAAAACAGATTGTGTTCAAGTTAAAACATTTCTTGCTTGTAGATTAAAATTTTTAAATAGTATCTGAGACAAAATGGTTTTCAGTATCCTATTGGGGAATATTAATGTTAATTGAAAAGCAATGAACATATCAGATAATTAGCTTTAAATGTTGGTATATGTAAAATAATTAGCTTTACATTTGGATATGTCTGTAGTTATGTATGGAGAATTTTGACAAAAGTTATTTTAATTAAATTCAACAAAGTGTTAAATATTTACTCTTCTAAACTCAAATATTTTCTCTGTAAAACACATGCTTATCAGATTCCACTAATAGAAATTACTTAAAAGCCAAATTAATAGGTCTGTTGCATCACCAACTAATTCGGGTGGTTGTCTTCCACTTTCTTCAAGTAATGTCAAGAATCTGTTTTGTACTGGCTCTTCACATCCAGAAGATGTAGGGGTCTCGCATACATCTTTTAAGAATTCCAAATCGTCAGTGGCAATAGGATATTTATAGTCCACAGCTCCTAGTATAAGAGACACAAAAATGATAAATAAATAGAAATGAAAAGAAGACATCCGCAGATTTAAACGTGGCGTCTGAGAGAAGCTTGAATCTGAATAAAATAATAGATATTTCAATGTTTTTTATCTTCTTCTTTTCTTTAATATATTTTAAAAAAGAGAGATAAAAATAAATCATAAGTAATATGAACTTTGACTGGATAGTCCATGTAACAGACCCAGCTGCTTTTCCACATTCTGATGTGGCCATAACACCTAATTTTACCGGTTTTCAAACTTTTCTGAGCTTTCATTTATATTAACAATCTGTACAAGTTTTGTAAAGATCAAATACAAAACAAAGGTGCTACAGTGTTCACAAGGCTTAATATAGCATATTTCAGCAAAACAAGGGCCATAACTCTGGTGTTACTAATCATATCCGGCTGCTTTTCGAACTTGTCCGAACATTCATTGATATAAAGACAGTTGCAAAGTTTCGTAAAGATGGGATTAATAATGAAGTCCCTATTGCGCTAAGAAGGCAAAAGTTAACAACGGACAGACAACGAACGAGGACAACTCGGCACCCATAAACAATGAATAAATTAAAAAAAATAATAATAAAGAAATGCCCCCGAAGTGGTTTGTGAATATATATTAACGATATGTTTATGCACACAGTTCAAAACTGTGACGACATCATAAGTTTGAACCAAGTTTATAAATATTCATAGGCATAATGGTAAGGTCAGGTAAAATTTCAGCAAAACTGGAAGGTGACTGATGACAAAGTTATACACCGGACACAACCAATATGACTTCATTCAAATACAGGGTCATAAGGCATCTACTGACCTCTAAGTGTGACCTTTACATTGAAGATACAGACCTGGGTTATGCGCACGACACGTCGTCTTGTTCTGGTAAACATTTATGCCAGATTATATAAAAATCCCTCATTGGATGACTGCTATAGACCAGACACGACTTACATGACTGTAATCAAATACAATGGCATCTGACCTCTAAGTGTGACCTTGACCTTGAAGCTACTGACCTGAACACAGTCTTGGTGTGGTGAACACTTCTGCAAAGTTATTTGAAAATCCCTCCAAGAGTGTCAGAATTATTTACCTTACGTGAAATATGTCCACAGAAAAGAACTTCTTTTTTACCTTTTACCTCCAAGTGTGACCTTGACCTTAAAGTTACTGACCTGTTTTTTTGCGCGTGACATGTCATCTTGTTGTGGTGAACACTTGTGGAAGGTTATTTGAAAATCCCTCAAATAATGTCACAGTTATTTACCGTACACCAAATATGGACACAAAGTACTTCTTTTTGACCTCAAAGTGTGACCTTTACCTTAAAGCTACGGACCTGTAGTTTGCATGTGACATGTCCTCTTGAAGTGAGGAACACTTGTGCGAAGTTATTTGAAAATCGCATCATGAATGTCAGAGTTATTTACAGGACATGAAAGTGTGTTGTTTTTTTACCTTTGACCTCTTAGTGTGACCTTGACCTTGTAGCGACGGACCTGGATTTTGCGTGCAATAAGTCGTCTTTTTGTGGTAAATACTTGTGCCAAGTTATTTGAAAATCAGTCCATGTATGTCAGAGTTATTTACTTCTTTTTGACCTTTGACCTTTAAGTGTGACCTTGACCTTGAAGTCACGGACCTGAATTTTGCGCGCAACATCTTGTAATGGTGAGCACTTGTGTCAAGTTATTTGAAAATCCGTCCACTATTGTCAGTTATTTACCGGACATGATTGAACGGACGGACCGTGCGACTACTATATGCCGCCCTTTGGGGGCATACAAAAGAAATCTTCTGTGAAATGAAAGAAACAACATATTTCTAATAATAATATTTAAGTACTAAAATTCTATGAAACTAAAATTCTATGAATTTTTTTAAAGCAAACATCATGATAAAGGTACAGTAGATAAAACATTTAAGTATGACGCTGTTCCTACCAAAAAGTTCAGGATGCTGATACAACATTTCTGGTTTTCCAAATGGGATTCCGTCTCTGCTCTGACGTCTAATTTGATGTTCATTCCATTCTACTCGTATAAGATCTAACTCTCTTTGAATGATCTGCATGAAGCAAAATCTCACACATTCCCTAGAAAAAGCAACAAGCAAACTTAAAACCATGACTCCAATTATTTATAACTAGAAATGTTCCAATCAACTCTTGTCACTTGCACAGCTATTCATATATTAAATACATACTAATTAATTGCCAATAAAAACAATTAGGATTAAACAAAGATGGCCACTGTCAGCAGCTCCAATATGTAAAAGACAAACACAAAAATGTTGAAAAAGAAATCGTAATAAATAGTTTTTTTGAATCATAAAAAAAGAAGAAATAAATAAAACTTACATATTTCTTCTGTTAAATTTAAACGAATGCTGTACATGCAACATGGATTGATTGAATTGGGGTTTTAAGGCGCACCAACACATTACAGGTTATATGGCGCCTAACAGGCATGAACATGCCAGGCTCATCTTCCATGTACATCGAGATAAAATATGGAAAATGGGCCTAGAACCTTCTCACCCTGAACTGCAGAGTTGCTCCAAATTCTATCGTAAAAACTCCATTTACGCTGGAGCCACTTTTATTGTTTTTCTGCCACTGCTCTTAGTGATGTGAGCGAGATGGCACCTGAAACAATGCAGGGGTATTGATGAAGACCTTTAATGAGCATGAACAAAAAATGACAAAATGAATATGAATGGGGGGGTCCTACCCCTCTGCAGGACCCCCCCATTCATATTCATTTTAGAACCACATTTATCCCCAGGATCACCATTTGTTAGCAGTGTTAGAAGTGAAAGTTTGGTTAAGAAGCTAAGACGGTAACATGGCCAATTTATGTCAATTTTAGCTGTTAGATATTAAACGTCTGGCTCTTCTATTTTCAGAGATATTTTTTAGTTTCAAGTTTTTCCCTATATAAATCTATGCAAAATCTCCATGTACAAACTTTGGACACCTGGTGCTCAGCAATTTTTGAGCCCGGGGACTTCATTTGAACAAACTTGATGGTCCAGGGGTTGACGATCATTAATAAAGAAAAAAAATGTCACTGTAATTGACAAATGTCCCTGAAAAGGTTTTTTGACCTTGACCATCAAGTGTGACCCTGACAATTGAGGCACGACCTTCTCATTGCGATGAACATAATTTAATGTGTGAAGTATGACACGATTCCCTTCAGTAGTTTTGGACTAATGGCTGACATACGAAAAATGACATTTGACCTCCAACTGTGACCTTGACCTTTGAGACACGGCAGTGATTCTTGCGCGCAACACACCTTTTCATTGTGATGAACGTTTGACGCAATTCCCTTCAGCAGTGTGCGAGTAATGGCTGAGACACATTTTTTCACTGTTTTTTACCTCAAATTGTGACCTTGACCTTTGAGACACTGACATGATTCTTGCATGCGACACACCTTCTCATTGTGATGATCATTTGTGTGAAGTTTTATGCAACACCCATCATTAGTTTCCAAGTAATGACTGAGACACACATTTATTTTATTGTTTTTTTTACCTCTGACCTTAAAGTGTGACCTTGACTTTTGAGGCACTGACATGGTTTTTGTGCGGGACACACTTTCTCAGTGGGATGAACATTTGTGCGAAGTTTTATGCAACTCCCTTAAGTAGTTTCGAAGTAATGGCTGAGACACAAATTCTTTTACCATTTTTTGACCTTTGATCGCACAGTATGACCTTGACCTTTGAGGTACCGAGGTGATTCTTACGCGCAACATACCTTTTCAATGTGATGAATATTTGTCTGAAGTTTGACAAATTCCCTTCAGTACTTTCCGAGGAATGGCTAAGACAAAATTTCGGACGCAAGCACGGACAGTGCGATTACTATATGCATCCCTTCAGGGCTTAAAAACTGTCAAAATCTGTTCAGCGGTACTTGAGAAGATTTTTTAAGGTAATGGCGGCAATCTTGGATGTCGCGCCGACCTAATTTTAAATTCGAAAGCCACTGACCTCAGCATCATCCATGTGAAACTGAGTCAAAACTGTCCAAGCGGTCAAGATGGAGAAGTCGTTAAAGCAATTGTTGACGGATGGACAGACAAGCTAAAAATATTTTTCTCTGAAACTACAAGAACGAAAGGTTTAATATTTTGTATCTAAGGTAAGCTTATGGTCCTCGGCCAAGTTTGTTCAAATGGTTACCCTAGGGTCATATTTTTACAGCCAGTAGAGCGATACAGGCCCTTTTGTTGTGAATGACATTAAGGGCAGACATTTCACTTCAATGCAGTCAATAAGCCTAATTGAAGAACATGTCCAAGACCTTATTAGTCATTCTGTACAAGTTTTGTTAAATGGGAGTGCTATAAAAAGGCCAAATTATGTATTTTGTTTCCAATTCAAGAGCAAATAACTCACTTTAATACATATTATTCACTGTGATGTGTAATTGCACGAAATGCACGTGCATCACGATTTTCGGAAACCATTCATCTGTACATAATGATTTCAATATAAACTATTGGTTATCTGTGTATACATGTAACATGAAACTAGAACTGTGTCCACTGAACACGGATGACCACACCGAGGGGTCAGTGCAAAACTATTGTAACTACATATGAATAAAGAAGGAGATACAATAGTTCTGCACTGAACCTTCGACGCTGAAATAAGTGTAAAGTTTGAAGAATCAAGGGTAATAATGGGTCAATTTTGGCGCCTAAACGATATGCATATCATAACTTCACAGGTAAGCATCCTGTAAAGTTTCAAAGCAATCACTCCTCAATGTGGGAGGAGATGGACACACAAAATTTCGGGATGGACAGACGGAAGGACATGGCTAACACTGTATGCCCTCACCTCCGGTGGTGGTGGCATAAAAAATGAACTAATCCAGAAAATATTTCAAAAGATATACTTAATTATAGAGTCTAGTTAAAACTTTTGTTAAGTTTATAATGTTGTGTAATGACAATGAACACATGTGCCATGTTTCAAAGCTTTCGGATAATTTGTTTTTGAGAAATGAGAAAAACTGAATCGTCAAAAATGTTAGTGGTATAACCAACAGACTGACAGAAGTTACTTATTTTTGAGTGGAAAGTGCCAGATCCATTTTATGTTAAGATGCATTACCAAAGTCACATCTTGGAAATGAGTTTGGATGACATTGCTCAAGTTAATAAGAAACAGAGCAAAACTTTATTGTACAATATTACTTATTTATGTAGATAATTGCCAATAAAATATAGGTCTTATCACTGAGGTCAGAGGTGGAACCACTGTCACAAAGAGATGTGTATTATCCAAGACATAACTTGGGGCCCAACATTTTAATCTTGGAAATCATATTGGCTTGGAATAATCAAATATATCTTACATGTGACGAGCATCACTTGTTGAAAATATTCCTTGGTTTTCCAGATTGCCCAACATGTCCTTCCAGTATGCCATACTCATCTGATTTGTTGTATAAATCATTAATATTATTTCATATGATGCTTTAATACTCATAATTCCTGTTATGTGATGGAAGAACACATTTTTGAAATATATGTTCAAATGATAGCAAGCAATATAGGCCCCATGTAATAAACATTCATGATTAAGCAACAAATACCGGAAGAGTCGTTGTGTTTTAAGAGTAGCTGTGTTTTCCATAGCCATGAACATGTTCATAAACAATAATTAAACAGAAGGAAATATGCGGACTAATTTAATGTATATGCACTTTTCATAGAATCACATTATGAGGTTGTTTTATTTTTTTTGGACTGACCATCAATAACCTTACAAGATCACCACTAGTCCCTTTAAGTATGGTATATAATTAATATTGATTATGATTAGAATTATTTCACTGTCAAATTGCATATCCTTTCTTAATAATGAACACCAGCACTGTGTTTCAATAAATTTTGCAAAGTGGTTCATGAAATACCCACTTTCATGAAATACCCACTTTTATGAAATACCCACTTTCATGAACATGCAATGATTGCTAATTAAAGTACAAAAAAGACAATACCTTTAAATTCATGATTGGGTTTAATACAGAGTTTGCGTTTCTTTTCAGGATGTTCAACAGCTTTGTTAATTTTTTTTGAATATTGCATGATGGTTCAGGAGAAATAACTGTTATGATAATGCATATGTATATGTGACATTCTTACAAAAGCAGGTTAACTGTAAAGCTACCTTGTTCCACATACATTTCTATGAATTTGCGAGACACATCTTTATGTAACCATCAACTATTCTGCATATTCTGCCGGTTTTATATTCAAATTGAAACACTTTTTTTATTGGAAGTTACTTTCATGTGTGTGTACAAAAACCTGTATTTTATTGTTCAATGGCTACCTTAACTGATGGATAAAGCATCCTTTTCTGTACTTCTTTTAAGATACTTAATTCAAAGAATCAGAGTGCTACATGTATGTCTATTTCTGCAATGAAAGACAAAATAATTATATATTGTAATTTGTTTTTGTCAAACTGTTTAATACCTTTCCACAATTAATATAACTAGAACTATCAGTGAAGGTGATGATGGGCAAAATCATGAATAATAAATGTCTAAAAATATCTGTTAATGTTTTAATGTGTAAACAATTCAAAGGCCCTATCGTATTAACGTAAAAGAGGTAAAAGTTAACAGACGATGGACGACACACCCTCCCATAACCTCTGCTGGCCAAGGCCAGTAGAGCTAAAAATGGGTTAACAGGTATCAAGCGGGATAACAAAAATAAATTATTATAATTATCATAATAATAATCAAATGGATCATCTAGTTCTTTAACAGGCTCTTAGGATAAATAGATGCAAGCACACAAGGCAGACCAGTTGACGTCCTCATCCAACAACAGAAACAACTGACATGAATAACTTCAAGTTACAACAAGCGAGACCAGAAATCAAACATGTGGCCCTTCAGTCATGGTTACTATTCAACCATGGTGTCTGCCGTTATAAGCGATGGCCTCATATTTTGTATGTAACTGGATGAACACAATGAGAGAACTTACATATGAAATGCCCAAATTAGGGCTTTAATTCTGGATGCGGCTACTTCCATCGCCTGCTGTGACCGAAGAGCACTGCCGAGTCAAAGCTCGGGCACATAGTTAGTTGTTGTTAGTGAGAAAGTTTGCAAGTTGCAGAGGTGTAGAGGACTGTGTTCCGGGGTCTCCTTCCACTAAGAAAGACAGACAGAGAGAGAGAGATTTTTCGATAATCTCAAAAAAACAAATACATACCTGATTAGTGTGTAAACTACCGATGATAACACTTTTCTCTGCACACATATCATCCCCATGGAACCATCTGAAAGCCTTTTGCATGTCTGTCACAATTACATTTTCTGTCCCAGCATCCATTCTTATGCAGCGAGGAACTCCTACCAACAATTATTACAACAATTATGTTAAAGGGAATGTAGCGCCACAGCCAAACCAACATTATTATTGAGAGTTCTGAAATACTTGAATAAGGGTGAAAGAATTATCAAAATCGGATGATAAACAAAGAAGATATGATCATTTGAAGTTTCTGTTAAAACGGATATGGAAGTGACCATTTTGAGAGCTATGACATCACGGTTCTAAATGACCATATATGGAATATTTATAAATATGAAAATTTACTGATTTATAGGGAAAAAATGACAGCAACTGTATGAAAAATATGTAATACTTAATGGCAATAATGATTTATATCAACAGTAAAAAAAAATCATTCATTTGCCGTGATTTTCTTCGTTTTAAATGATATTTATCAATATTCCATATATGGTAATATGGAACTATGACGCCATAGTTCTAAAAATGGCGACTCCCATATTTGTTTTGGAACAACCTTTAAATAGTCATATCTTTTTTGTTTATCATCCGATTTTGATAATTCTTTCACCTTTTTCTAAGTTTTTCAGAACTCTCAGTAATAGAGTTTGTTTGGCTGTGGCGCTACATTCCCTTTAAGAGTCAACCTGAAAGGGTTTTAAGAATCAAGAGCTGTCAGAGAACAACGCAGCTCGACTATTCGATTTTTCAGAGAATTATAAATTATATAGCCAGTATATACCATCAGAAAACAAGGCTAAAACAATGTGGGGTTGGGGGACGGGTATAGAAACTTGGGTCGATACAAAATTATTGTTAGAATCTCATACAAATTATAGTTAAATTTAGGGCAGGGTGTGATTTTTTTTTTATCAGTTTTAATCCAAAATTGCTGTCATTTTAAAGAAATTTGTGGTCAAAAGGCAACTCGAGGAGGAGGGGATATCTAGCTTTTTTTTTATTGTTTCATCTGTGTATCTGAATTTAATCTAAATTGTTTCATATGTAAATGATTGCGTTCAAATTAAAAATTTAATATCCAAATAATGGAAGATAAAATGAAAACAATTCCCCTCCCTCTGTCCTCCATGAAAACAATTCCCCTCCCTCTGTCCTCCATGTGAGGGGAGCTGATAAACCCATGGGGGAAGGGCGGGAGCGCATCATTGATATAGGTGCAGACATGTAAAAAAGTTTCCTGTGAAGTTTCATGAAAATCAGTCAAGTAGTTTCAGAGTAGTCGTTACAAGATTTTACACATAACTCTATGTAAACAAAGATGACCGCTGGCAACCATGTTTATCGAATTAAACAACAACGACCAAGAACATATCATGCTGACCATTTTAGTAAAAGTCCCATATCAATATCACATAGTTTCAAGAAGTAGTCGCTACAAATTTGTTTTTTAAAAATCTATTTTTAGCAGTGGTGGCCATCTTGAATTTCTGGCCGACCTGAAATTTTGCTAGGATCAACTAGACACCAAGAGCAACATCCCTGTAAAATTTCATGTAAATCCGTCAAGTAGTTTCAAAGGAGTAGTCGCTACAAGTTTTTACTACATAACTCTATGTAAACAAATATGGCCGCTGGCTGCCATGTTTAAAGTCGAATCAAACTGATTTTCGTCAAGGACCAACATCATGTCATGCTGATCATTTTATAAAAAAGTCCCATATCAATATCACTTAGAGTTTTCAAGAAGTAGTCACGACAAAATTCTTTTTTAAAAATCTATTTTTAGCTTTGGCGGCCATCTTGGATTTCATATCAACATGAATTTTTGCTAGGATCTACTAGACTGCATGGGCAACATTTCTGTAAAGTTTCATGAAAATCCATCCATTAGTTTCAGAGGAGTAGTCGCTACAAAGGAAAAGTTTACAGACGGACGGATGGACACCGCACAACGGTATAAGCTCTGTCTATCTCTGATCAGTATGGGCAACATAGGTATGTGTTGAAGAATAGACCAAAACATACAAATAAAAAAAATAAAAAATGAGTTTTGGGGTGCGGGAGGGGTTGAAGTATTAATTAGATGCATAATGCTATAAGAAATCCCAAACCAAAAGTACAGATATATACAACAGCTTACACGCAAACCTTGATCTGCCTTTACTGCATATTTTTGGGCCATCACAAACATACTATAAGAAAAACAATTCCCAAATTTAGTTCAGGTAGGACAGAAAATGTAAGAGGTATAGGAATCTCAAGGAAACACATGCCTTTCTATCCCGAGGGGAATAATAAAAGTGTCTTACCTCGTATTGTTTCAACATACTCCAAAAAATAGGACGCAACAACATTTGGATTGTTGTTGCTTCTTGCAACTCTAAGCCACAAAATACGCCTTGAATACCTGTTAAAAGAATAGATAGGATGGGTGTATATACGTTATGATAATGTTAAAATATAATTATATCGAACGGTATCATTTAAATTTATATGGCATTTCTACGGAATCCTGTTAGGGACATCGCGATCTCGCGTTTTCAATTTCGCGAAATAAAATTCGCATTCTCGTCCTGTTCTACATTGTAAAAAATGCGAAGTTTGCAAGGCCATTCTCGCCGTATTCTACTATGAAAAAAACCGCACGGATTGCACATCAAACTTCGTGCAAACCTCGCGATTTTATATCGAGAGATTACGATGGCCCTAACAGGATTCCGTGCATTTCTCTTGAAAATTGTGTACACAGCTGGGAAGTTTGAATACTGGAATAAGTTTATTATGCTATTGTTGAGTGTCGGGTCAGACTGCAAAATTGATGAAAAAGATAATACTTTAGTAGCTTACATTAACTATATGTGTGCTCTTTGGAGCATGTGTGTCACCATCTTGGGCCTTGTCTTACAAATAAAACACCCTGTTAGTCCAGAGTTTGACCTCGGCTATGGTCTTGACATGAATATTGGTACAGTCGCATGACCATTGTCATTAAGTTACGGAAAGTTTTATGACAAAATATAAAGAAATGAAAGTGTTATATGCAACTTTACGTTTTTGTGACGACGACCGACAGAGTAACTGACAATGTAATTGTCTCGCTTTTTTTCTTCGAAAATGCGACACAAAAAGGGTGTAGGTACAGCATAATTATAATCTACATAATGTAATATTAATGGACTTTATTGTTAGACTCTTACCCACAAATGGCCCCATGTATAGCGAAACCATAGCGTTTAATTTTGTCATAGCCATCAATGTGTATGAGAAAATTTGGCCCCTCATTAAAATATTGCCGTCTCGATAGTCTGTGTCCCAATCTTGCTTGAACACCATCAGAATCAAGTAGCCGCTGTTGTCCCAACACAGTGTTTCTGTAAATGCACAACATTTTGACATTCTGAGCAATTTCCTTAATAACTGCATCAATTAGATTTTCAAAGAGAATATAATGTGTTGAACATTGTCATATATATCTTAATACAATAGGAGAAAACTTTCTATCTTAATGGAATTGTTTCCTTGCAAATAAATTAAGTTATTACAAAGAAATATAATCTGGTTATACCCATGACTCATTTTAATGACAATAACAGTTAAGATTTGACACTGATTTTTTACTAGAACATATTGCCCTTCAAACAAGTAAATATGTTGCCCTGGAGGATAATGGTGGCCTCAAGGTTACAATATTGGATTCATAATGGGTTTGTGTTGTTGGTGGTGGGTGGGTGTTGTGTCTATGTGGAATTAGTAAGATTTTGAAAGAGATAAAATCTTTTACAACATATCTTTATATAGTTTTATTATATATATATACCTTCCAACTGAAAGCCCATGCCTTGACCACAGCCTACGAGACATAGAGCGGCATCCAAGGTTCCTTCCACTGCCCTGTAGTTCCGACTGTAAATTTCATAGATGAAGTGAGATATAGTGTAATTTATTTAGAGACCAGACAATTTCACTTTGATGAAGTGAACAGGTATATATGTTTGACATCATTGGCAAATAATTTATACCTTAGTATAATACTTATCAAACATGAATACATATTTTAGAAAAAGAATATCAATATATTCTGGTGTATTTATATGTACCCTCTATTAGAAAGTAAACCAGAAGTCCAAATGCTCCTAGTAACACAATAACCTACATAGTAAAATATGTTTGTCACCAGTGAAACAATTTAAAAGTTAAAACAGCTTAAACAATTAAGACCAGTGATTTTCAACTTGTGAATCTATTATCAGTTCTCAAACTTTTCAGAAGCCCTTTACCACAAAAAACTTTTCTAAAAGTATATTAGTCAAATATATTCATTCAAACAAAATTAACAACATGTACAAATACGTGTATAATTACCATATATTAACTAGTTTTTATGTTTGTATTTTGGATATTTCACTGCATTTTTCCCAAGGAAGAGAAAACACTGTACCTCTATAGCAGCCTGAAGCTGGTTCAGGTTACACGTTTGACGTCATCTTAGACCCAATCTTCGTAAGTGTCTCTTCAAATGTCGATAACTGTCGAGAAGAAATAATTATTGAGTAAAGTTGCATTCACTCCCACGTGCATTATATATAGCAAGTAGTAATAAACGAATTGGAAAAGATTGCCTTGCAGGCATATGAGTAAAATGAGTGCCATGATAAAATATATGTATTTAAAATGTAATTAGATCTCATACAATAATTGATGGATCACGTGATGTATCACGTTTCCTTTTATAAGGAACAGCGGCTTGCATGAGATTTCACATGACAGTCAGATATATCGAGAGGGAAACATCGATTCAGAATTGACTTGGTTGAAAATACAGTCGCTACAAAAAATAAATACTGTATCGGCATGATATCCTTCTCTTTGGTGAGTTTTATGAATGTGTGGTCGACTGAAATAAGGCAGTTGTTTATGCAGGCAGTGCGTGATGTGTCTTCAGAACCCTTGCAGGAAAGTGTGGATGGGATACTCTACCTATATACCCTATATGAAGAGTCATAGCTCCATGGTAGGTACACACCAGAGCTATGATTTTCACAGCAATGAGGACTGACACCCAGATAGTTTTTCTAGAAAAAATATATGTATAATTTGCAAATCATTATAATTATTAGACAAATTCAAAGCAAATTGTTTTTGCAGATTACTATATGTTGATTATATTTCACCAATAATATACATTGCAATATATTGTAGAATTAGATAATGTGTCCATGGGACACGAATGCCCCCTAAAGGGTCATTGGTGGCTTACAAAATGGAGTAACAAAATGTTAAGTGTAATATTAAAAGGCAAGTTATATGCTGCTTAGTTAGATGCATGTGCATGTTTTTATATGTGCTTTAAAAAGTGTAATTACTTCAAAAAATAAGTTTTCACTGTGTGCAATGTAACGGGTATCAAACGTTCCTATATTCACTGTCATATAACTAGAATGATGTGTTATCTCATTGTTAATTTTTAATTTAAATCAAATTTTATTTTTTCTTACCATGTCTTTGGTTAACAAAAGTGGTATAAAGCATTTTTCATGGCTTGTCTGTCATAAGAATGGAATCAAGCAGTGTCTTTTTTTTTTTTCCTTTTTCAGTTCCTGTGAGGAAACCCAGTTATTTCCCCGTCATAGGTGTGTGAGGGTCGGGGAACCATCCCGGGCCACACCGTACAATAAATAACAACATATCAACATCAAATAACAATAAGGATTACACAATCAGGTTTGGTTTCTTTAGAGTATAATATGCCTTCGAACTTAAGATTTAATTACATTTTAAATACATATATTTTATCATGGCACTCATTTTACTCTTATGCCTGCAAGTATGCAACCATAAGCAACCGGGACTGTCATAATTTAGATTTTTTAGAAAACACATCTACTCACTCACTCACTCACTCATTCACACTGACTCGTTCACTCACTCACTCACTCACTTCAAACACAAGTGAGTGTGTTTATACAGAAATATCTGGCATATTTATTTAGAACAATAATAAATAATTATGAAATATAATTATTGTTTTTAAAGTGACCTTGGAGTGAAACATTAACTTATAAAACAAGGATCTACATGTAAATGTACATTATTCATGCAGGATACCATAAAAGCATGGATATACAGAAGCATGTAGATCTATGACAAACTTAGTAAGTCTTATTATTAAAAAGTTATAGAATCAAGATTCCGCTAGAATTTGTGCATGATGTTTAAGCTTTCAAAGCATTATATTAGCTTAATTAATAGCAGGACCTGTTAGAGGGCCACATGGAAGATTAGTTCATAAACTAAATGTGTTACCCTCAATAAATAAAGTCTATTATTTTAACATACAGTCCCTGTTAAGTCTGCATACATTTCGTATATGTACATGTATAAGAATATAATTATTTTAAACCGAACAAGTATTCTAATATACATAATACAGTCTAAATTACTTTGATTCAGTACTGTACTGTATTTCCAGTTCAACAAAATCAAGTTATTTTGAATGTGAACCGTGCAACAAAATTTGTTTTCATTTTATGTAAATGGTGATAATGCATATAAGGGAAGTAACTCAGCCGGCCATTTCGGACACAAACACGTTCGCCTAATGTAGAAAAAGTTACTTCAAAACTGAACCTTTTGTCAATATGCATGACTAATATAATTAACAGATTTGCTTCTGCAGAAATTTGAAAGCGAACGATTTTCCAAAAACCAGATTGTTCCGGAAATCAAGCAGAAATTGGAATAATTTCAACAACAGAATTGAGATGTTTTTCTGCTGGTAAACACAAATAAAATCTCAATATTTTCTGAACCAAATCAAAAATCGTAATTTTGTTAAAGAAAATCAAAAATCGGATTCATGTCCAATAAGAGGAAAGAACGATTAGTAAAATGTGGAATTTGTTCCGCTTTTTTTATTCAAAAATAAATTTTAATTGTTTTTTAATTTTAAAGATTATTTCTGTCCGAATATTTTCTGAATAAATGCGGATGTCCAAATATTTTCCGAAAGCAATACCTATGTCCGAATATTTTCCGAAAGAAATGCCGATGTCTGAGAAAATGCCGATGTCAGCATATTTTGCGAAGAAATGCCGATGTTCGAATATTTTCCGAAAGTAATACCGATGTCCGAATGTTTTCCGAAGGAAATTCCGATGTCCGAATATTTTCCAAACTTTGCTGATGCCTGAATGTTTTCCAAAGAAATACATATTCGGACAATTTTGTCCGAAGAAATCGGAATGAAGACTTTCCGAGGAAAATGAATCGGTCCGTGGAATTTCTTTGTTATTTTTTTCCGAAGTCCAAATTATTTTCTTTTAAAACCTATGTCCATTACTCCGAATCTTGACCGGAATTCCGAATTTATTCCGCGGCTTTTTTTCGGGATTCCGCGGAAATTATTAAAACGGGCGCTTCAATATTTGTAATTGTTTAAAGTTTTATAGGGGGGAAAGAATTTGACTTTAAAAAAAGTGTACCATGGCAAGCTAGCGAAAAAAAAGAGTATCATCCCATGGTTTGTCGCGACAAAAAAAGTACCTGTCCCATGCCATTTTTCACCGGTCCTAACCCCCCAATAAATATTGCCTGGTCCCTATATACTGGCTGTTTAGTCTTCACATTTCATTTATTTTGGTTTAAAGTTCATACTCATAGCTATTCGACGCTAGGAAACCTAGGATAGCAACAGAATCTTATCCAGTAGTAGCAGAAGCTGACCGTGGAGATAATAGGATATATGACATTGCACTGTGGCCCTGGGATCCTGGAGGATGCGAGGAAAGAGAAAATTATGGTTATGTGTCACACATTCACGACAATCGAAGAGATTTGTATGGGTTGAGGGCTGGAATTTAACCGCCTGTTTAAGGAATAGTGGACCTACTTTAAAAGTGGTTCCTATATGAGTTAACGCAGAATTAATAGTGTTGTAGGGCTGGAGTAACCGCCCTTGATACTAAAATATCTAACTCTTAGAACTTACTCCAATAGTGGTTCGAGTGACATATCCAATTAAAGTTTATACATCGCCTAGACTAGAACCTACTCTGGTGGTGGTTCTAATGACATTATCCTTGGATATATCAAACGAAGTTAATGCAGCACATAGGACCTACTCTGATAGTGGTTCGAATAACATTCTGCTTGGATATAGCGAATTATTGAACAAAGACACACTTCAACAGTGGTTCTCATGACAGTCTTCTTGGATATACATGATTCCCAACTTCTAGGACCTACTCTTACAGTAGCACTATTTAAAATAGAAGAATGTACAATTACTCAAGATGTGTGCGTGCTACTGAATGTACTTGAGGATCTACTTGAGCAGTGATCTCAACTATACTACCGAATGTACTGGAGGATCTACTTGAGCAGTGATCCTCAACTATACTACCGAATGTACTGGAGGATCTACTTGAGCAGTGATCCTCAACTATACTACTGAATGTACTGGAGGATCTACTTGAGCAGTGATCCTCAACTATACTACCGAATGTACTGGAGGATCTACTTGAGCAGTGATCCTCAACTATACTACTGAATGTACTGGAGGATCTACTTGAGCAGTGATCCTCAACTATACTACCGAATGTACTGGAGGATCTACTTGAGAAGTGATCCTCAACTATACTACTGAATGTACTGGAGGATCTACTTGAGCAGTGATCCTCAACTATACTACTGCATGTACTGGAGGATCTACTTGAGCAGTGATCCTCAACTATACCTTCACAGGAGCGTCTTGAATGCTGTGGAGAGGTGCCCTGTTCTTATAAGACAGGGGGAAGTGTGGTGAAACCTAAGGGTGCCGGAGTTTACACCGGTACCAGTATGACGTCACATTTCCCAGAAACGCTAGAGAGCAGATTGTACATTGACCGCCATAGCATCCAGACATATTGGACCAACTGTGGAGGGCAATCCGCAATCACCGGTAAGTATTTACCTCTAGTGACGCCATCCCTTTCGGAGCTGGACCGGGGATTCGCCATTGGTGAGTAGATTTTACCATATTATACACAGTGCAGTGGATAGTATCTTAGATGACAATAAAAGAGTAAACATAGGGTAAAACATGAATAATACTGGGAAAAATATTGTCACAGTTCATATAAAATAAACAGAAATTATATAGTTTGGAGTCATTGGATTGAAAAACTTTGCTACTAGCTGATTGTTAAGAACAGTTTCCTGTCGTCTGCTTGAAGAGAGAGTTTTTACAAGAGTCATTCACTGTAACTGACAGGCCTGTATAGCTGGTGTAATTGATGACACACCTCCAATTTCTCCGTACTAGGGTGGGGAGTTTTGCCCCTTTAAAACCAACAGCTACTTTCCCTAGAGGTTGACTCATAGAGCTACTCTCGCTAGCGCCGGCGACGAGATACCTATCTTTTTACTATAGTTTCTCTGACCGAACACAGCCAGAAAAAATATCAAAGTGCAGTGCATAAACTTATATATACTTGCCTTAAATCTATTCCTTCATTTAGGCTCAGCAAAACTAGTATTTCTTGGTAAGAATACATTGCCAAAAAGTATTGACGAATCTTTGCATCCATGTTGTCTTCCATTTTTGTTTTGCTTTGATGTGCGCATGTCTAAACGGAAGGCGATGGAGCGATGGTACGATGGAGCCGGAGGCGATGCAACATCGCACATCGACTGCGATGCGCGATGGTACGATGGTACGATGGCGATGGTACGATGGCGATGACGCGATGGTCCATCGTGCCATCGCCATCGTACCATCGCCATCGTACCATCGCGCATCGACTTGTAAAAGGTCGATGCGCGATGGTACGATGGACCATCTTACCATCGTACCATCGCGTTTAAAGTCGATGCGCGATGGTACGATGGCGATGGTACGATGGCGATGGTACGATGGCGATGACGCGATGGTCCATCGCCATCGTACCATCGTACCATCGCCATCGTACCATCGCGTCATCGTACCATCGCCATCGCCATCGTACCATCGCGCCATCGCCATCGTACCATCGTACCATCGCGCATCGACAGGTCGATGCGCGATGGTACGATGGCCCTAACGGAACACCGTAAAGTTTGGTTAAGATTGCTCAAGTAATGTGGCCTCGATTGTGTAAACAAGCTAAAAGTTGACGACGGACAACAGAAGACAGACAACAGACGATGGACGAAGAGTGGTCACAATCATAAGCTCACCCTTGAGCACGAAAGGTGAGCTAAAAAAACAAAACAAAAAAAAAATAAAAAAATAAAATTAAAAAAATTAAAAAATTAAAAAATTAAATGAAACAAATAATTAAAACAATAACAATTAATAAAAAAACCTGTGTAAGTTTGGTTAAGATTGCTCAAGAAAAATGGCGTGTATCATGTTACTGCATTTTTTGCTAAATCAGGGGCTATAACTCTGGTGTTACTGGTCCGATCTTGCCCATTATCAAACTCTTCCGAGATTGCTCAAGTAAGGTGGCCTTTATCAAGTATACAAGCTAAAAAATTGACGACAGATGACAGACGCTGGACTAAGAGTGGTCACAATAGCTCACCCTTGTGCTCAGGTGAGCTAATAAATCCCCAAAGCCTGGCAGGCAGGTTTCCCCACCCCTCGGTTTTCACATAAATGATACATAATAGATGGTTTAGACTGGTTTTTGGCCTGGCGGCTCTGGTAATGTTTATAATGACCACACGTTTTTACATTTCAAGATTTTATTAAGACTTGATTTTTATAAATTTACTCCACTTACAAGCTATTTAATATGAACTTGGTGAACATTTTTAATGTTTATCAATTAATTATATTTATTGAATTTAAAGTAAACAAATATGTACATTAAAATGTCAAACTTTATGAATATTTTCATTTTCATTAATCATCTGATGTTAAATTAAGAGTTTAACGACACTATTGGAGCCAAGATGGTGGCAACTACTAATTAAGTGATTTAGTTATGGGTCAATAAGTACAAAACTTAAAATTGTGGGAGTTTCTTGCAATGGCATGAAGGAAGTAGGGTGACTAAATTATTAAAATATGCGTATTACTGTATTACTGTATTACTGTATTATAAATATCAATGTTTTTACGTGGAAATGGAAGTTACAAGTTATTGCATCAAATATTTACTGGGATAGTTTTGTTTATGATTTTATGTATTTTTGATTTTAAAACAGTTAATATTAATATACATGCCATTGCACATAAGTTTTTTATTAGATTAATGTTACACCTCAAATACTTTCCACCTAATATAATTTCATTGGTACTCACATACACAAGAGGGTGAATAAATAAGGCCCAAGGTGTCTCCTGCATGTATACCTCCGTTTAAACGCCCTTTGGGGCGATGCATTTTACACAAAAGGGGGTGGTGGGGATGGAGATATACAGTAATTGCTTCTTACGAAGAAGGGGTTTATTATGGAGGGAGCATTTATACGGAAGTATATGGTAATCTGACAAAAATGGGTGTTAAACAACAAAATGTGCAATTGTGAAGGTGTGAAGACTATGTCCATTCTGTGTATGTTAACACAATGTAAATGAATTGAATTGAATGTTGTTTAATGGCTCATCAACACAGTATAGGTTATTTAGAGCCACCCCAGAGAGAGGGGAAGGATACATAGGAATCCAGGAACCTGCCCTACTCTTATTATCGAAAAGATTCCTATGGTTCTTTAACGTGCTCGCAGGACAGACCGATACACGGGACCGCCCGGTTTACGTCCCCATCCGACGGACGGGGCTAAGGGAAAGTGTCTTGCCCAAGAACAAAATGTAAATGAAGAATATATCTGGAATATCTGGAATATTCATTCTTGTTGGCACCATAGAGCCTTTTTCGCTTATTGTGCAGTTAAATCAAATTCAAATCTACTCAAAATAAAATTAAATTGTGTAGTAGAAAACACTTTGTGTCAGAATACCAAAACATAAATTTCACATTAAAATCGTAGCAATTTATGGCAATTTTGCAATATATACTTAAAAGAAAACAGGTTTCTTGTGGCAGCTAACAGTTTTTTTGAGAATTGTACGAGATATTTCATACCAATTAAGCAGTTGTGCTTAATTGCTATACAGATTATGGAAAATCATCATAGAAACGTTCTTCCTGATTAATGAGAGCTAAAAATAGAATCACAGATTTTAGAACATCATTAAATTTTGTTGAACTTGTTTGAAGTTTGTTTCCAATTTTCAAGGAAATCGTAACAACAGTCGTAGGAAACTATGTAAAGCCTAATTTTACCAGTTATTAACCTAAGATAGAAATATAATAAAAAATATTTTGAAAAGTTGGTATAGAGTTCTCCAAAATATGTTAACACTGTATAACCCTTCTGAGAACTGCTTCAATATAGTTGTATGCCACATAATAAGTAATTCATAACTTGCAAATAGTTAGATAACCTCGGTCTAATTTTATTTTGGAATAAAATTATATATAACAATTAAAACTACCATACAGCAACTTGATGGCACGTACGCCATCGCATATCGTCACATTTTTTAATCAGTGACATGCATTTACACGTGCAGAATGTTACACGTGCAGAATGTGCCTACATCCTTCGTACCGGCAGAAATGCAGAGCCCTGCATATTATTCTGGTTTGACATGGTGAGCCTTTTATGGTTTAAAAAAGGCTTCTTTTTTTCATACATATATATAATTTATATTTTTACATTTGTATAATACATACCATCAATTGTGGACACCCCAGCCTACGGAAATAGTTTGATGCCAGTTTGAAAGCTGCCAACAGTGTCCAGAGGGTCCAACACCAACTTCACGAAGGGCTAAGACGCAATGACCAGACTACCTGGAAAGTTCAAGAGTTTTACATGACAAAATGAAGAATTTGACCACTCTGCCAGGAATTATTTCAGTGGTCCTATCATGACTACAATGCTTGGTTGGATGAATGGTGTTGTATGTTATTTTCAGCACATTTTAGGCTACATATGACGTTCAATTTTGATGGAGGCAGACCACCCACTTTTTTCCTGGGTAGAACAAGTACTTTTATACCTCCTGCATCCATAAGAATTGACACTTTCTCACGTTTAAGTCGAGCTCCCAGTGGGATTCCAACCCGCAGCGGTGAAGGTTTCAAACTCCTTACCATCCCGGCCACGGATGCGCTATCATGTCAACAAGAACAACCATGAAAAGGAACTTATGTAGGAAGCCGTATTCAAGTGGACGGGTGCTTTCAAATTGATGTTTCAAATTCTCAAACAAATGCTAGAGTAAGAGTACAAAGAGCTTTTAAAAAGGTACTTTACCCGAACAATGACATCTCAAAATCCAGTTATAACTCCATATTTACCTAACAAAGTCATCAAGAAGATATCTCATTCAATTCATTCTTAGATAATATCATCCCCACAAAACTATAATGGAAAAACAAACATCCCCTGTCGCTTTCTTTCGTTTTCTTTCGGTACAAGTGCGACAAAATGAGACGCAAGCTTTCATAATGTCACCACAAATCAAGAAATGACTAAAAAGAAATTCAACAAAATGTTGTACCCTTACAATTTTACACAAATACTATTCTACAATATAATCGAGGTTACAATTAATTAACCTTTTTAAATGATCGCTATTGAGAATTTTGACTCTATTTGTCCATTATACACAACATGGGGAAATTGCCATAATAAAAACCATTGGGTACCATTTACAGAAATCGCGCTCCATTTTACCTTATTAATCAATGACAAAAATGAATTACAAGAATGATCAAAATCATACATTTGTACAATTAAGTAAACTAGAATCTATTTTTGCTGCTATTTAATAAGGTTTAATTGTAAGGAACAAATTGACACATATGGTAAAGCCTTTAGCCATTTTTTTGTGCTACAAATTTTTAAGTGTCGGAAGTAATTCAAATTATGTTGACCACTAAATAAACATGTGGGCTTAATAAGGTACTGAAAGTAGCAAATCCTTAAAAGTTGTCAAAAATTGTGTAAACAAATAAAGGGGTTGACAATGAAAGTGTAAACATATTTGGCCACATAAGCAACCAATGTATACTTAATCAATGCGTTAAGGTTATAATAATTAATGGATACTTTAAAGGGACACATTAAATAAGTGTCCAGTATCACTTTAAACCTGCTTGCATATAATAAAAAAAAAAATTAAAAAAAATTAATAATTGTATGCGTCTTCTTTTTCCTACCAAATGTTAAAATATATTATTGGTGCGATATTATTAACAGTTAAGGTCATTTTACATATACACTGAAACCAAAACGAAACCGAACCGAAAAAATTAGGATGTACTACCGCAAACGAGGGTTTCCACATATACGCCAAAACCGAAAATGAAACCGAAACGAAAACATGCACGAATTGGATTTCTGATTTTTAGGATTCGGTCTCAAATAGGTCGCTATTTGTAGAGATTCGGATCAAAATTTGGCTTTTATGTGAAAGCACTGGCCGATTCCAAAACGACAAAAAAGGCTTCGGTTCGGTTTCGTTTCGGTTTCGGTGTATATGTGAAACAGCCTTTAGCAATATATAAAAAACAATTTGTTTGAAACTATTCTAATAACTAATATTAACGATTGCAAAAATGCAAATTATGCTGAAAAAATAACGGCACACATTGAGTTTTTAAGATTGCCGTGTGTCCCTGTATAAGCTGTGAGCTGTATATATATTATGTTTGCTATCATTATAAATACAATACTGTTTCTAGTGTCCCACATCACATAGATACTGTAATTATTAAGTGGGGTCCATATTTCAGCCAAAGAGTTTTCAGCATTTTGACAATAAAAACAGTAACATAACATTATGTCTCATTTTTGATAGGGCTTTCTCCATGTAAAAAAATCATTGCTGCCAGAAAAGCAGAATATTAGGAAATCTCAATTAACTTTAGCTATAATAGCAGGACTGTAGACAGCCGATAAGTCCTGGCTATAATTAGCCTACACATTTGAGATAAAACTTTCAGGATGTATTAATTTAGATTTATCAAAAATATTGAAACCACATTTGGATAGAAATTGTAAGAATTATTTTTTATCTTTGGCAGGGCGGGGAAACCATGTGACTATTGATCGGTTTGACATGGCAAAAAATGTAAGCAAAGGACTCAATTCCGGTAGGATTTTTCTTTATAACTTTCTTAATATTTAATGTAACATGCGCATACGTTTCCAATGTGAGCTCTTCCTTCCGCTGCAAAAGGCAGTTTGATTCTTTCGGTACTTTCTGAGATCAGCCCTCCCAAAATGTACATGATCATAGATTTCTTCTATCACAGTTTTCTTCCATTGCCAAGACTTTGGGAGGGCTAATCTCAGAAAGTATTAGATAAATTGAATTACTAAATAAATCAAATAACCTTTTGCGGCTGAGGAAAGAGCTCACTTTGGATGGGTATGTGCACTTTAGTTAAATAAAATTCAATAAATATTAAGAAAGTAATGAAGCAAACACCTACCTGTATCGAGAATTTTGTTTACAATTTTTTGGCTTGAAACTGTTTCGCCACCCTGGAAGGGCACATCTCAGCTCCAGAAAGTACATGTAGACTGATTTGAGTCCCGTCAATTGCACTGAATGTAGTACTATTTCGTGGTCCCGCCTTAATTCCATTAAGCGATGGGACAGCTTATATAAGCAGGATTTTATAACGGATATTTCGACAATAACACGTTTAAAACATTTTTTACTGAAAAAATGCGATAACCTGTTTTAAATTACCTATTAAATGTTTTAATTTTACAATATGCAAACTTTTTAAGCCGAAATTAAGGTTTTGTTTTATACTCCAACCAAACCCGTTTTCCCTTCTTGGAGAAGGGGTTGGATGGGGTATGAAAGTTAATACTCGGACCACGTAATGATAATTGTAGTAATTTTCATCTTCAATTTAATACCGAATTACTTGCTTTTGGAAGATGAAAACTTTTGTTGCTGTTTATACAATATTCCAATTGCATTTGAATGCAAACAATATCTTTGGAAAAAGATAATACCTTTTGAATTTCAATATGATTTTTAAGCTGTATCATTTGACTTTAAAGATCATAATTGAAGGCAAATAACTGCCTTCAATTTTTAAACTGCATGTTGTGTACTGGTTGTTTCCCTTCGATTAAACTACATTTTCTTCTTCATCTGATCTTAACCAAACTTACACAGCAGTATATATATCCAGAATATCTGGATGAGTTCTTGAACCATTGAGATTCCATCACTAATAGCACAATTATCTGCCCTTGAATTGGCAAACATGCATAATTAGTTATTGTTTTTTGCATGTAATGTTTTTGTTCAATGTTTCGGTGTTAAGGACCAGAAAATTAAACTATAAGGCCACAGCGTACATGTCAAGCCCTCTAGTGAAGTAGACCAGATTTTTGATTTGACCAACACCAAACACGATGTTGGATCCATTTCAGGGCTCTTTTCCCGATATTCGCCTACTTCAAAATTCAAAATTGGTCTTTTTTTTTTTAACAACTGTGACTGACTTTGTTCACATTTAAAAAATAAAATATTTTAACAACACTTCCCCTTCTTACTTTCTCAATATTGTTTCGTTTTGGATACCTTTATTTTATAGTGTACGACATCCTCCTTCCATGTATGATGTATTGAGTACTATCGCTTTCCAGGCTTAAAGGAGTCTTCAAAACTTTTAGAAAAAAAGTCTTGTCCCTATAAGAAACATTCTGGTGGAGTTTGGTGAAAATCCTGAAAGAGATATTAAAACGTGAAATCAGATGCACAGACTGACGGACAAACAAACTGACACATATAAACACAAGGGCACTAGGCAGCTTTTAGAGGACTTGGGCAAATATATTATTAGTGTGGTTTTTTTTTTATTATGTGGCAACAAGAATGTACCATTCCAAATGGCAAAAAGTATGCTGTTTTCCCATATTGGATTTTTGGGGGGTTTTCAGAGCGGAATTTTTCACAGGAAAAGGGGAAATATAATATTCTTTCAAGGGAGGAGAATGGGGCCAAATTTTGGCCTCAAAAATGACCAAATGAGTGCCATGTATACACACTGTGATCACTAAGTCGAGATCAGTAAACGGGCTCGGCAAAAAGGATTTTTTCTGCGCAATATGCATAAGTGCGTGACCTCTCCATGTGTTGTTTGTAACAGTAATGTATATAGGTAAACATATTGGACTGAGAGTTTGTTAAACTTTCTAAAAAAAAAACTCTCCAATTATTTGCATCTGCTGAAAGCCCTAGTTATTTGGAAAGTCAGGATATAAAATAATCACAACATCGATCATTTTATTGACAATGGACACCATCTATTAAATGAAGTTATATATACAACCAGTAACAGAACTTAATGTAAATGATTAAAACTGTTCCATAGGCTCAGAAAAGATATAAAAGGGAAGACTCACGACTTATGAAAGTTTCGAGTATTTGTAGAATATTTCATAAGTAATGGTACTCATGATTTAGATGGAGGGATATGAATCGGGCAACTTGTTTAAGCTTTAATTGACATTACCATTCACAAATTTGGTAAAGATCAGATAAAAAATGAAGTAGATACAGATTTAACAAAGGAAAATACAATATAGCATTTTTCAACAAATCAAGGGCCATAACTCTGTCGTTACTAATAAGAACTAGCTGGTTTTCGAACTTTCATTGATATACAGCGATTTGCACTACTAGACAGAACAAGGGAAAGGGCAATAAATCCGCCAGACTGGAACACTACAATGATATGCGCAAATAGACTTGGTATTGATCATCCCTTCCAAGTTACGTTGAAGTCTGGCCAGGGGTCCAGGAGAATTAGTCCGGACAAAGTTTGTGTATTAAATCTTTTAATTAAAGGGTTATAACTCCATCAAAATCATTCAAACGGAGAACGACAATGATATATGCAACCAAGTTTCGTTGAAATTCAAACAGTGGTTGAGGTAAACTATTCAAGTCCGGACAAAGTTGTTGTATTAAAACTTCAATGTACCTCTAAAAATCATTCAACCACAACACCACAACAACATGCGCAGCTAAGCCCGGTACTGATAATCATTGCCAAGTTTCAAGGAAACCCAGCCAGGGCTTCAGGAGAACTGGTCCAGACAAAGTTTCTGTATAAGGGGCCATAGCTCCACAAAATACAAAGTTTCGCTGAAATCAGGCCAGGGGTTCAGGACAAACATTGTGTATAAGGGCAACAACTCTGTCAAAAAATCATTCAAGCAGAACACGGCGATAATATGCGCAACTGGGATTGGTATTGATCACCCCTGCTGGCTATAAATTCAGGAGAACAAGTCAGGACAAAGTTTGTGAATTAAAACCTTTGAAGCTCTATAATGCTCTCACAAGACATTCGATCGGAACAAGGCAATGATATGCATAACTAGTTTTGATACTGATCATCTCTGCCAAGGGGTTCAGAACTAGTCCGGACAAAGTTTGTGACATAATGACCAGACGGATGGACAGACAGATAGGTTACGCACAAAAACAATATGTCTCCACTACATATTATTACTACTATTAGAGGGATCCTGCCAGTGTACACAAGCTTAACTTTTTTCTCCTTTCTCTCACAGATCATCCACTTTTTTAACAATTCTTTTCAAATGATGGTTGGTTGAATGGTATAACATTATATTCAGCACTTTCTCACTTACAAGTTGAACTCCCAGTGGGATCCAATCCCCAGCAGTGAGGAGCAAGACTGTTTCAAACTCTCGGTGTCCTCACCAGCCCGGCCACGGAGTCACTGAAATAATTATGACATAATAGCCTGGCATTCCTACAGTAGGTCTGCATCCCTACTGGTTGTGTACCAGATATCGGCACATTTATGTGTTTAACCCTTAACCCCCTACATATATATAATGGACTGTTCTTTGAATTAAGACCATTCCATTTACGTGTCAAAGGGGTCTGTTGGGGAAGTTACTCGCGGGCTGATCTGGGTTTACAATGGATGCAAAGGCTATTATAATCCTGCTTAGTGGGTTTCGGGTTATTTTTTTAATACAATATTTTCAGAGGGTTTATACTGTGCCAGATCAATACTTGGTCGGTGGGACTTGAAGATCCCAAACACCAGCTGTTTTTGTAAGAATGAACTTGATACAAACTAATTATCAAGACTTACATTTGACATCTTCAATTTAACCCTTAACACGCTACATATATATAATGGACTGTCCTTTCTTTGAATTAAGACCATTCCATTTATGTGACAAAGGGTTGTTTTGGGGAAAATGACTGATCAGCAGCCGTCTTTGAATTAAAAAATTTGTGTCACTAGCCCGAATTCTTATTATACTCAATGAAAACCTGTACATTTTCCTTTAGCCCAACTCCGTGTGGTTCCCGGGTGCCCCGTTTGGTCATGGGGCAAAGAATAGGGCCACTGCAGATTCCTTTGGATGGGTAGGCAAAGGGGTAGAATCCCCCAAAATTGTGTTCATTTTATCATTTTTTGTTCATGTTCATTAAAGGTCTTCATCATGATCCCTGCATTGTTTCATGTGCCATCTCGCTTACATTAAAAGAGCAGTGACAGAAAAACAATAAACGTGGCTCCAGCGTAAATGGAGTTTCTACAATAGAATTAGAAGCAACTCTGCAGTTAAGGGTGAAAAGGTTCTAGGCCCATTTTCCATATTTTATCTCGATGTTCATGGAGGATGAGCCTGGCCTGTGAGGCGCCATATAACCTTTCGTGTGTTGGTGCGCCTTAAAACCCAATTCAATTCAATTCAATTCCTTTAGCCAGACTACGTAAATTAAAACAAATTCACTAGCCTGAATGAGAGTTTATTAGATCCGGACTTCGGGCTAGTGGGTTAATTCGAAGACTGCAGCGGCCACACATTGTAAACCCTGGTCAGTTACCCTTCTGGTCTGGGTTTACAATGGACGCAAAGGCTATTATAGTCGTGCTTAGCGGGTTAAGGGTTAATACAAAATAACCTACTTTTGGATGATTAAAACTGCTGTATTTGAATAAAAAAACATCTTTATAAAAACAAAGTTGTAGCTTCAATTTTCAACTGTACCATCCATATGTCCCCCCGCCCCCTCACACACCCCCACTCCCCCTCCCCATTTCCCAAAACTACAGTCGAGAGGGAAGAGGGATAGAAAGAAGAAGAAATTGTGTTGTAGTATATGTATATATAAATATAAGGCTGGAAACTAATTTCACACTCGGGGGTTTTTTCGGAATTTTTTTTTTACCTCTTTAATGGTCCGTGCGTAAATGTCACTCAGCGATTGAATCAGGTATACATTTTTTCTTTGTTTCTGCAACATTGGTTTACCAAAATATGCTCTACTGACTTCGAAATCCATCAACAATTACAAAAAATCCCAGACAAGAAGGAGTCAGGTCTACAGAAAAAATACAATATTTACGAATCCGTCACGCGACTCTCAAGCAGGGAGTACGTTATAGGGAGAAGAAACGGGTTCATAAACGCTCTAGTTTATCGATTTATGTTGTCGCGCTAGAACGCCGCCATTTACTATTTTATCGATACAGGTAAATCGATTGTAAGCGCGTTACATTTGAAAAGTTAAAATTTCAGCCAACATCTCAAATTAGGCAGTTTTTACAGCCCCTTTTTACGGCTTTCTGTTATAATCAACATCACGAAATTACATTATTGACAAAGATAAATATGACTACTATTCACTTTTTGTTATTATTAATGCCTAATATAACCTATACTTCGTATCTCGTTTGCAATAGCTTCACACCATTTTTAATTCTATAAAATAAAAAATGTAGCTGATATCTCAAAAGGCACATTTTCATCACCTCTTTTTAGGCTTTGTCTTATAATCACCACCATGAAATTACCTTCTTTACAAAGATAAATATGTTTACTATTCACTTTTTGTTATTATTAATGCCTAAATAACCTGTAGTCTCGTATCTCGTCTGCAATAGCTATACACTGTCACCATTTTTTATTTGGCGCAGAGTGGCGTCATCTTTGTTACACGGAACCGTCTGGTAAAATGTGCTTTTAAACATGCAAACAAATACACGCTCTGTATCAGAGGACACAATGTAAATAAATAATACTTATGTTTACATTTAGCACCTTTATTGAGTTTGTAAGTGTAATAATTTATAAGAATTTGCTGTTTTTCACACACTCGCGAAAACAACCGGAAATAGTCATTTTCACGGAGTAGTGAAACACATGCGCGACAACATAAATCGGTAAAACGAGCCCGTTTCTCCTCCCTATAACGTACTCCCTGTCTCAAGCGACAGCTACGTATGTATGATTTTTCATAACTTTAAAGTGCACCCCTCTTGGATCCGCCCCTGACTTATACAAATCTCTAGACGCTATCATCAGACAATTTGGAGGATTTCTTTATTTTAAAAAGGTTAAAGGTGAATGGCCACCCTTTTTTGTAGTATTATCAATTAAAAACTTTAACTCTTAAACCTCATATGAACATTTCTTGATAGACGCAGAAAGAAACATCAATTTGAAACCGCTACTAAATTGTATGTAAAAATAAGTATTATTGGTGGCGCGCCTATTTTTTTTACTTAATTCAATCTACCTCAACATTCTGAAAAACCTTCATAACATTCAAGAAATATATATCATCAGCAATTAATGCAAACACTTAAATATGTTTTGATATCTTAAGTATGTGCCTTTGTCCTCAAACTATTATTGCTTACTGTTGCCATATAACTTTTTATACTTTTTGAAACATTTCTACATTTTTGTTGTTATATAATAAAAATTTGCAAATAAATACAAATGTTTGTTTCCTCCTTTTGAAAACATTCTACGCCGCCCTGATGCTTTGCATCAGTTTCTTCTTGTTTACATGACGTAGATACTACTTTTACTATTCCAACACTCTCAAATCACCCTGTTTTATCTATTAAAATGACCTTATAAACAAAACACATCCTGGGATATGCCTGCACTTTTAAACTATTTGAACCCTCATGTCAGAAACTTGAATTAAATGCCAAATCAAACAGTGTATAACTATGTTAATCCAAGGGAGACAATACATACACACTGTTCAGTTTAAATTGTACAGACAGTTATTGGCCTTACTTTGTGTTAATGGTACCACAGCCACCCTACAGGAGAGAGAGAAGAAGAAATAGTTGTATATGTATGTATAAATACAAGCTGGGCTGGAAACTAATTTCTCACCCCACTCCACCCCCTACCACATTCTCAAATTCTCTATCCGCCTCATCAAACGAAATAACTTGCACCAAAAAAAAAGGTTATCAAAACTCTATCCAGGTGTTCAGATCATATATTAATGTATATATGCTTATTAAACATAAGGTTTTTTCACGGGTTTTTAATTGACTATGCGTAAAATGAATTATGAGTTGGTAACTTTTATTTTAACGCTCCAGTTTTGGAGTTTGGTCTGGCTGGTTAACAACGTTTATACTGTGTCTGTAGAGTTTGGAACCTACTCACCAGCAGCGTTATCGAACACGGTGGAGTGGAGGTGGGATCCTTTACCTGGTAAGCGATGGCGCTGTACAAACAATCAGGCAATTGATTCTGCAGTTCCGATAATATTTACCTGAATAGTGATTTGGCTACCACTGCTTGTTGATTCTTGGTGTTGATCCTTAGAAGGCAGAGCTAAAACTAATGGCATATAGGTCCAACCAAGGTCTTCATCTGTCACCTGCCAATCATGGTCCAACCAGGGCCTTCATCTGTCACCTGCCAATCATGGTCCAACCAAGGCCTTCATCTGTCACCTACCAATCATGGTCCAACCAGGGCCTTCATCTGTCACCTGCCAATCATGGTCCAACCAAGGCCTTCATCTGTCACCTGCCAATCATGGTCCAACCAAGGCCTTCATCTATCACCAAGACCTTCATCTGTCACCTGCCAATAATGGTCCAACCAAGGCCTTTATCTGTCACCTGCCAACCATGGTCCAACCAAGGCCTTCATCTGTCCCCTGCCAATCATAGGCAATCAGTAATCAATTACAATCACCTATAAACCAATACTGTACACACATAGTTAATATTGGTTAACAAAAAATTATAAAAATGACAGGAAGTTCTTATATGAAAGTCTATTCATTCTAATATGCTTATGGATAGCAGAAGGTGTACAGTACTGGTTCTAATCAGGAAAAGTGGGTGGTCTGCCTCCACACAAAAAAAAAATAGACCATTAGATTATTATGAGATATAACCTGACATGTGTTGAAAATGACGTAAAACATTATACAAACAAACTTTTCATGCTAATAAACATTGTGGGGTAGGGGTGGGGAAGATCTTTAAGGGTTCCAAATTATGACCCAGGGCTATATCTTCAGCTCTAGTGGTGGGGTCTGAGTTGGATGGTTGCATCGGTCCGTTCATGCCCAATAAGTGTATAATTATTTGGTTATACGGTAGGGATCTCAAAGGTTATCAAGTTATAACCCCAGGGTCTATGTCAGCAAGGTGGGGATAGACCCCAGGGCTGATGCTGGTTGGATGGCCAGAAGTATATATATGTCCATAGGGGTGGGTACAGACCTCGAGTTGATACTGGTTGGATGGCTGTATCCGTCTTTTCATTACCTGTAAGTGTACGTATCATTGCAATATCCACAACTTCTTCATAAAGGGCCAGGATAACAAATGATCCGAGATTGATAAAGATCAAATAAAAAATGAAGGTGCTAGAATGTTCACAAGGAAGTAAAGGGCACTTCTAAGTAAAACAAGGAAAACAAGGACCACAACTCTAATCCAATCTGGCGTTTTTTTTAAATTGTCTGAGTTTTCATTGATATTAAAGGGATTGTAGCGAGATAGCCAAACAAGCTCTTTTATTGAGAGTTCTGAAAAACTTGCAAACAGGTGAACGAATTATCAAAATCAGATAATAAAGAAAAAGATATGAGTTGAAGGTTGTTCTAACATGGCTATGGGAGCCGCCATTTTGAAAACTATGACATCATAGTTCCATATGACCACATAAGGAATATTGATAAATATCACTTAAAGCAAAGCAAATCACTGCAAATGAATGCAAACTCCTTATCTGGTCATATAAAGCATTATCGCCATTAGTTATACATATTCTTCATACAGTTACTTTAATTTTTCCCCTATAAATGAGTAAATTTTCATATTTATCAATATTTCATATATGGTCATTTAAAACTGTGCTCTAAACATGGCGGCTTCCATATCCATTTCAACAGCACCTTCAAACAATCATAATTATCTTCTTTGTTCATCTGATTTTGATAATTCTTTCACCATTTTCCACGTTTTTCAGAACTCTCAATAATAAAGATTGTTTGACTGTGTTCACAAGGCAATCAAATGGCACTTTTCAACAAAACAAGAACCATAACTCTGGTGTTACTAAACTGGCTGGTTTCAAACTTGACTGAGCTTTCATAGGAGGGATGAATGTGCCATGACATGCGACTGAAATCTTTCTTGAGTAAACTTAAACTGAAACCGTACATGAAATGACCTCACTTGACTTTATCGGGTGACTATTTGTGACATTATAAAGTAAAGTATAGCAATGTTTGGATTCGGATAAACAGAGATCTAGTCAACTTGATTGGATTGAATTGGATTTTATAGTCGCACCAACAGCTAAGGTAGTATGGCGACTTTCCAGCTTCTACTGGTGGAGGAAGACCCCAGGTGACCCTACGGGCAATTTTCGTGCACGGGCGGGCACCTGGGTAGAACCACCAACGTTACGCAAGCCAGCTGGATAGCTTCCTCACATAAAGATTCCTTAGGGCCGCTGAGAGATCGAACCTGCAGCGGTGAGGGGCAAGTGATTTCAAGTCAAAGACGTTAACCACTCGGCCACGGACGCCCCCATTAGTCAACTTGAAATATAGAGACGACAAAAGTGTATCTTTAATAACCCCTTCTTTAGTAAAGGAATTATCATTATTCTTATTTCTATACTGAGTGTTGTGTTTTCTTTGCCTGAAAATTGTTTCATATTTACCATGTGTGCAAGTCAAGTCAAGACCAGTCAAGTTTTGGTAATCAAGTAACAAGTAACAAGAAAGGTTCGTTGAGTCAAGTCATAAACAAGTTGCACATACTTCCAGCAACAGAGTCAGTCTAGTCAAGTCAAGTCAACACTAAACTCAAAATTCACCCATATACAATTTACTGATTATATAAATCTGAAATTAATTCAATATAATCATTTCTCACATTCAAGTCAAGTTAAAGTCAAGCAAGTTGAGTTAAGTCATAAACAAGTTGTGCATGCTTCCGGCAACTGAGTCAGTCTAGTCACAAACATATTATTATTAGGTCTGTGGTCTAGTCAAGTCTAGTTAATTATGGTCTAATTGAGTCAAGTCAAGTCAATAGTCGAGCCAAGTCAACACTAAATTGAAAATTCACCCATACACAATTTACTGAATATATAAATCTGAAATTAAATCCATTTCACACATTTAAGTCAAGTTTAAATTGTCAAGTCAAGTGGAGCTTAGTTAAGTCAAGTTTTGTTCACTAAAGTCATAAACAATTGTGTGGCCTTTCAGTTGAGTTGGTCAAATCAAGTCTAGTCAATAGTTAAGTCAAGTCAATAGGCAAGCCAAGCCAAATCAAGTCAAGTAAAGTCAACACTGGCAAGCCAAGTCAAGTAAATCAACACTGAGAAGTCATACATTAATCTGAAATTAAAATGAATTCAGTACAGTAGTTTCACGCATTCAATTTAAACAATATTTTATTCAAATAATGAATGGGATTGGACAACAGGCAATGCCTATGTCACACATTCGACAACAGTCACAAAATTACGAAACAAAACGACATTCTTGGAGATTGAACAATTATATATTAACGGTTCAACTCTGTACATTTGAAGCGGGTGGGGTATGATTAGCCGTACTTAAAATTACCTCATGCATGCAGTCTGGATACTCTCCCAGTCCCTTGCATAGTTTCGGTGTGTTGCGGATCATGTTCTGCTCCTCTCACAGTATTGGATGTGTTCCATGCTCAGATGGTCGTATCTCAGACACCAGCAATATTACAAAGGTTGCTCACTTCAAGCTCCCTGTCCCTACGTTACCCGTTGACGTGGAGTAAGTAACGACATTTTGTGGTGGAATAGCGACTTTATACGGAATGCAAGAACATGATTATTTGATTGTTCTTATTTACAGTATATAGTCCAAAAGTGTGACTTGTCTTGTCGTGCCCTCAAGGGTTTTTAGCTCTACTGATCAGAGATCAGCAGAGCTTATGCCGTGGTGCGGTGTCCGTCGTCCGTCCGTCCGTTAACTTTTTTTGTAGCGACTACTCCTCTGAATGGATTTTCATGAAACTTTACAGAAATGTTGCCCATGAAGTCTAGTTGATCCTAGCAAAAATGCATGTAGATGTGAAATCCAAGATGGCCGCCAAATCTAAAAATAGGTTTTTAAAAAACAAGTTTGTAGCGACTACTTCTTGAAAACTCTAAGGGATATTGCTATGGGACTTTTTCTAAAATGATCAGCATGACATGATGTTGGTCCTTGTCGAAAATCGTTTTGATTCGACGTTAAACATGGCTGCCAGCGGCCATCTTTGTTTACATAGAGTTATATAATGAAAACTTGTAGCGACTACTCCTCTGAAACTACTTGAGGGATTTTCATGAAACTTCACAGGAATGTTGCTCTTGATGTCTAATTGATCCTAGCAAAATTTCAGGTCGGCCGGAAATTCAAAATGGCCGCCACGGCTAAAAATAGATTTTTAAAAATAAGTTTGTAACGACTACTTCTTGATAAATATAAGAGATATTGATATGGGACTTTTTCTAAAATGATCAGGATGACATGATGTTGGTCCTTGTCGAAAATCGTTTTGATTCGACGTTAAACATGGCTGCCAGCGGCCATCTTTGTTTACATAGAGTTATATAATGAAAACTTGTAGCGACTACTCCTCTGAAACTACTGGACGGATTTTCATGAAACTTCACAGGAATGTTGCTCTTGATGTCTTATTGATCCTAGCAAAATTTCAGGTCGGCCGGAAATTCAAGATGGCCGCCACGGCTAAAAATAGATTTTTAAAAAATAAGTTTGTAGCGACTACTTCTTGAAAACTATAAGAGATATTGATATGGGACTTTTTCTAAAATGATCAGCATGACATGATGGTTATCCGAGTCGAACATTATTTTGATTCGACGTTAAACATGGCTGCCAGTGGCCATCTTTGTTTACATAGAGTTATATATTGAAAACTTGTAGCGACTACTCGTCTGAAACTACTTGACGGATTTTCATGAAACTTCACAGGAATGTTGCTCTTGATGTCTAATTGATCCTAACAAAATTTCAGATCGGCCAGAAATTCAAGATGGCCGCCACAGCTAAAAATAGATTTAAAAAAAATAAGTTTGTAGCGACTACTTCTTGAAAACTGTAAGTGATATTGATATGGGACTTTTTCTAAAATTATCAGCATGACATAATGGTTATCCGAGTCGAACATTATTTTGATTCAATGTTTAACATGGCTGTCAGCGGCCATCTTTGTTTACATAGAGTTATATAATGAAAACTTGTAGCGACTACTCCTCTGAAACTACTTGACGGATTTTCATGAAACTTCACAGGAATGTTGCTCTTGATGTCTAATTGATCCAAGCAAAATTTCAGGTCGGCCGGAAATTCAAGATGGCCGCCACTGCTAAAAATAGATTTTCAAAAAACAAGTTTGTAGCGACTTCTTCCTGAAAACAAAATCAATCAGTAGAGCTTCAAGGTCATTGACCTCTTGTTTCTATTGTTGCTCTGGCTTCTGCCAAGTCACTGCGTCTTTCTCGGCTATTGCAGGGTGTTTTTTTTCCCCCAAACCCAGACCTGTCCATTTTGGGGAAAAAAGAATGCGTTTTTTCTCATTTTGGGAAAAATTGTAAGATTCCATAAATCAGTAAATATGACAATACTATGCTTTATTTATCATTTCATCCATTATTTATTATAATTACTAACTTCTGTGAGTCATAATTGAAGAATTTACAGACTTGCTGGATGAGCACAACATGACACAGATGGTTACGGAACCAACTATAGGTGACAATGTATTAGACTTATTTCTCACGAACAACCCCACCCTAGTAAACAAAGTGAGTATCCTACCTGGCATTGCAGACCATGACATTGTCTACTCAGAGGTGAACATCAGGCCCCATGTAAATAAACAAAAACCTAGAATTATGTCCATATACAAATAAGCGGATTGGGAAGGCTTTGAACAGCACATGGCTGATTTCAAAGAGGAGTTCATGGTAAGTTATGAAGAAAAATCTGTAAACAAGTTATGGGTTGAATTTAAGCTGGCCATTCAAACAGGTATTTCAACTTATGTACCCCAAAAGACCATCAACAGTAAACCCTCACTCCCCTGGATGACTCAGGATATAAAAAGAGTTATACGAAAGCGGGATAGCTTATTCCAGAAATATAAAAGGTACAGAACACCAAAGGATAGACAAGCTTTCTTGGATGTTAAACATGCAGTGAAATGTAAACTGAAAGAAGCCCATGATGCCTACATTGACTCTATTCTTGGACTTTCATATAGCGAGGATCCAGAAAATAGTAAGTCATCCTTTACTTCCAAGAAATTGTTTTCCTTACTCAAGAACTCCAAACAAGACTCCACAGGAATATCCCCTCTTTTGAAAGATGGTAAACTGTGTACAGACAACACAGGAAAGTCAAACATCTTGAACCAACAGTTCAACTCTGTGTTTACCCCAAAAAGCCCCCTTCGACTCCAACAGTTGTCTGGG
Source organism: Cyrtodaria siliqua (assembly GCA_037043455.1). Taxonomy (NCBI): domain Eukaryota; kingdom Metazoa; phylum Mollusca; class Bivalvia; order Adapedonta; family Hiatellidae; genus Cyrtodaria; species Cyrtodaria siliqua. The sequence continues at coordinate 69,694 of JAWPHD010001613.1, forward strand.
ATGGCCGTACAAGACCATACTGACCAAGGTAAGCTACCAGCCACTTCTGTTCCAGAGCAAGACAGGAATCGGCACCCAATAATGCCAAAAATCATTCTCTCTGTGAATGGAATTGTAAAGCTGCTGAAAGACTTTTTAAAAAAGGTGAGAAATGCGATGCTGCTAACTATCGGCCTATTTCTTTAACCTGCATTTTATGCAGAGTTCTAGAGCATATCATTGCCTCGAACGTTGTGACACACCTGGACAAACACAACATACTGTATGACTTGCAGCATGGGTTCCGCTCTAAACGGTCATGCGAGACACAGCTGATTATGCTGGTTGAGGACCTGCTACGAAACGCAGCAGATGGGCACCAAACAGACCTCATTTTGCTTGACTTTAGCAAGGCATTTGATAAGGTAAATCACGAAAAACTTTTGCTCAAACTCCACCAATATGGAATCAGAAGCGATACCTTGCAATGGATCAAAGCTTTTCTATCAAACAGATTGCAGCAGGTAATAATTGAAAATGAAGAATCAGACCCGGTACCAGTTACTTCATGTGTACCCCAAGGCTCAGTACTAGGTCCGATCCTATTCTTGTTCTACATAAATGATCTACCTGATAACATAAAGTCCAAAGTAAGACTATTCGCAGATGACACTGCAGTGTATCTGGCTGTTTCTAGTTTAAAAGATGCTCAACTTTTGCAGCAAGACCTCAACAAACTCTCTCTTTGGGAAGATGAATGGGATATGGAGTTTAACCCAGGTAAGTGTATTCTTATTCAAATTACACGGTCAAAAACTCCTATCCCATCAACATGCATACTACATGGTCAATTACTGGAAACAGTCAGCAGTGCCAAATACCTTGGTGTCAACATCAGCAGCGATCTTACCTGGAACAACCATATTCAGAAAGCAAGTACATCTGGAAACAGAACTCTGGGTTTCATAAAGCGAAACATCAGAATCAAAAACCCAGGTATAAGAGCAACCGCATACAAAGCACTAGTCCGCCCAGTGATAGAGTACTCCTCCCCAGTGTGGAGCCCATATACGAAACACAATAAAGACAAGTTGGAGATGGTGCAAAGAAGAGCCGCGAGGTGGGTACACAATGATTACTCCTATCAATCCAGTGTCACAACTATGCTAAATAACCTGAAATGGCGCTTTCTCGAGGACAGACGTTCCAACGCCCGACTTTGCCTATTTTTCAAAATCATCCATGGGCTAGTTGCCATCCAAATGCCGTCATATGTCCAGCATCCCTTGAGACTATCTAGACTGTCACATCCATTAGCTTTTCGTCAAATACACAAACGCGTTGACTATTACAAATATTCATTCTTTCCGCTTGCTGTGGTACAATGGAACAGCCTGCCGACTAGCATTGCCATGCTGCCTAGCTTAGATTCGTTCAAGCCGGCAGATTGCTCTGTTAGCCACCAAATGCCATAAATTAAAACGCTGTCTTTTATCTTTTAAATATCACTTTGTTCTTCATCGAACTTTTAACATACATAACACTTTCATCTTTATTTCACCTTCACCTTATTTTACTCTTTCTTTTATCATCTTTTACATTACTCACAACCGCACAGACGAGCACCTGCACATAATCTTCGAAAGAGGGTGATGCAGTATCCATAGATAGATAGATAGATAGAAAAACTGGCATAATTTATGCTTTTTCTCAAATTCTTAGAGAATTCTGCCTTCTGATTGGGAAAGATTTCTTCCAGAATTGAAAAAAAAAAGTCAAATTTTCAATTGGGAAGTGGCCTTTTACAGGCCTCTGTTATATAAGGTAAAAAATACCCCTCTATTGTGTGTTTTTTGTATTTATATATACACGAGCATCTTTGTGTTTTATTTATATTGCCCAGTTGGTTAGAAAATAGTTCATGGCGGGGATTTCTTTATTTACACTGTCCCGTTTTATTGGGATGACAGTAGGGTAAGTGTGAGGTTTGGTGCACAATAGAACCTGGTTTAAACCCACAGCGACCTTTTTTGCCACTGACCGTTGCAAGGCGGTAGCCCTAGATATCAACCCTGGCGGTAGCACTATATCAACCATTTTGTGTTTGTGATGTCTAATTTGGCCTTTTATTAGTCTTCAAAGGTGGTCTTTGTTTCTGTGTGTGTTTGTGGTTGACCGTCGTCCTTGAATGCTACTTTTCCTGTTCGATTTCTATATCTATATAGCACAAGATATGTTGTCCACACATTTTCAAACACATTTTTTCTAAACGTTTGTGGAAGAGATTATGAGCTTTTCTACCCAAACACAATAAAGTGCACAGAAAAATCAAAAGTTAACCGGTCAAATGCATTAAATCGCGCTGTGCATTATTCAGAGGAGTAAATGACACTCTCCTAGGCAATGTTTTCAAGTTTATTTCATATATTTACAATCCAGACTGACTTTGAAGACGTTTTTTTTTGTAATCGTTTTTTTTGTAACGCCATTGATGTGATGGAGGTAGACTACTCTGAGACGAAGTAACGTATCGGGTCAGGTAGCATTTTCAAGCACACAAACACTTTTTTATCGTCCGCATATATCGGCATTTGTTAACGATTAAATTGGTTGTATTGGAAATGCTCACTCCCTTCTTTACGTTCTTATAAATGTAGATTGAGCTGCCATAGACACCAACATGCCTACTGCTTGTTAGTGATAATTTCAGTTGTTGACTCACTTTTTCGAAGGAAAAAAAAGTGGAATAAAATAAATTATTTAGTGGTGTTTTTCAACGACGACGGCGACGAATGCATCAACGTTCGTGCGTTTAGTTCTGTTTTTCAATGACTAAGTGACATGCAGTACATCGTCGGACGCGTGATTGATTACGTGATGAATGAAGAGTAGCGTAATGCAATCGAATTGAATTGAATTGAATGTTGTTTAACGGCTCATCAACACAGTATAGGTTATTTACAGCCGCCCCAGAGAGAGGGTAAGGATACATAGGAATCCGGGAACCTGCCCTACTCTTATTATCGAATAGATTCCTATGGTTCTTTAACGTGCTCGGGGGATAGACCGATACACGGGACCGCCCGGTTTACGTCCCCATCCGACGGACGAGGCTAAGGTAAAGTCTCTGGCCCAAGAACGCACCGACGGAACTCAGTGGCACCACGGAGGATTGAACCCGGGGCCTCCGGTTACAAATCCGCCGCGCTACCGACTGCGCCACGCCAGCCCCAATCGAACGTGGGTTCCGACCATGCATGCGTTGATCAAACATTTGTATATGGGGTATTAGTACAGCTCAAAACTAAACACATGATTGAACAACGTTGTCTCGGTTCAAGTTTTAATACGTATTAATAAATTGAAGATAAAAGAAATTGTCGGAATCATGTTATGTCACGTAACGTTTTCAACAGAAAGTCGGACTACGAATTAGGGTTAAGTATACATGTACTAACCCATTTCCAGTTATCCAGTTATCACCATGAATGAAAGATGAATACACACGTTCAATTTTAGCTTAATTTAATTGTATATTATTGTAAAATGTAATAATAATTCACTGACATCCTGAATCACTAAAAAACGATATATTGTCATTTGGAATATTATTGTTTTCCTATTACATACATAACTCGTCTTAGTTTAAGTCAGTTTTTCTCATTACATTCAGTTCATACAAACCCGGAGGCACTATTTATCTAGCGGAGGCATATAATGTCGAATGCTGTTCGGCTGCCACTTGTGTGCTATTTTTAGATCTCAGAGCTATTTTTAGCTAAGAAATCTGGCCAGCCTTCAATTATTTGGTATACCATTCTGTTAACATTGCAGCGAGTTTGCTCCCCGCCGCAATACTATGGACTATATATGTACTGTTTACTGTACTCTTTGCAATGTATTGCTTTGTACTGGTTTCCGCACAGTTTTTTTTAGCCTAGTGAACATTTGAAATTAAATACCAGACTGACTGAACAAAATCTCAATTACCCAGCAGTGAAAAGGTTCTTGATTCATTTAAGGGAATGTTCAGGCGGTGAAAGGAGAGGTATGGGATCCGTCCTTTGTATGTCGTGCCACTGACACAGTGGGCCACTATGCAGGGTGTGTAGGGGTGGGTGTTGAGGCGGCCGGTAGGGCCATATTACAGGATCAAACACATATTACGTGTCTTCAGGGTAAAATATGCCAGGAAATAGGTATGTTAAATAAGTATGTTATTACGTCTCTGAATCAGACCAATAGTGACGCATCTTATAATGATAACAATTGGAGATAGATGTGTTAGTTTTATATTGTATATATTTCAAAGTGATATGGCGCATTTAGGATGGAACTAATTCATTGCTTCAGGAACTTGAACTGTTCGAATGCACTTTAACAACGTTCCTCTAAGGCTCACAGTCTAAATATCTCTTAGGAGATTTGATATAGCAACAACTTATTATCACTAGGTTACTAAATATATATATATTTCATATGCAATAATTTTGTTACAGTAAACATGTTTAGTCACCGTTTGTATTTTACTGTTTTTATTTAAAGCTAAACCATGATATTACTACATAGAATTCCCGTATGAAAAGAAATGGTTAAAGTAAACATCCAATCTGCTGTTACTGATCGTATATATTTTACTCTTCTTATACAAAGCTTAACCATATTGTGGCATGGGCTCATCTCATCCCGGGGGCGTCCGTGGCCGAGTGGTTAGAGTCTCTGGCTTGAAATCACTTGCCCCTCACCACTGTAGGTTCGATCCCTCAGGGGCCTAGGAATCTTTATGTGAGGAAACTATCCAGTTGGCTCACGGAACGTCGATGGTTTTAAGCAGGTGCCCGCCCGTGCACGAAAATTGGAGCTGGAAAGTCGCCACATGAACTTAGCTGTTGGTGCGACTATAAAATCCAATTCAATTCATCTCATCCCCACCCACTCCTCCCGGAACCCGACTTTTTTTATGTACATCTTTATGTTATGTATATGCACATGCACATGTTTCTATGTTGTTGTGTTTATTCTTACACCATAAATGCCCACCTCAGTCCCCACCTCATCAAGAGTGCATGGTAGTGTTGGAGTCGGGTGGTATTTTTTGTTCACATAATATTCATCACCATCCATTTATTTTGTGGGGTGGGGTGGGAGGAATACCGGGGTGTGGGGGTGGGAGGAATACCGGGGTGTGATGTGGAAGGAATACCGGGGTGTGGGATGGAAGGAATACCGGGGTGTGGGGTGGGAGGAATACCGGGTGTGTGGGTTGAAGGAATGCCGGGTTGTGGGGTGGAAGGAATATCGGGGTGTTGGGTGGGAGGAATAGAGGGGTGTGGGAGGAATACCGGGGTGTGGGGTGGGAGGAATACCGGTGTGTGGGGGTGCATGCCGGGTGGAGCCTAATTTTTAAAACATATAAGTAGATATTGTATGCAATGATTGTGGTCATAGTAAACGGACAATAGGTGGTAACTGACCGTTTACATGTTATTGTTCTTATTCCAAGCTTAAAGAAACTAACCCGCCAAATAACGGCAAAATTACACCAAATAACCATTTATCAAAACTCATCCAGGTGTTTAAGTCATATAATAATGTATATGTGCCGATTAAAAGTATATGATGGGCGAGACTGGAAATCGCAAATGTGAGGAATAAATGTCTTTAACACCTCATGATAAATGTCTGTAACACCTCGTAATAAATGCCTGTAACCCCCTGTTGGGCATTGTATAACTCAGGCCTGATGAATGTGAGCGTGTATGTGTAGTTCTAAGATGTATAATCTCTTCTATCCACTCGTGTACCCTTGGCCAGCTATAATTATTCACGAGATTTGCGTTTTACTTGTGAAGACACAGACGCACGTTCTCGCACGAGACACGTACGCTTTTACTGTCGCTTCAAACTAAACACAATGAGATGAGGTCCATACGTACTTTCAAATTATTCTTTAAAAAGTAGTTGACTTTTGCCATAAACAAATATATTTTGAGGATTATAATAAATTTGTTTGCACATCTTTAAAACTTTTGTGTAAAAAAAAGGTGTGACGTCATGTTCCGCTGGGTATGTAATTATCCACCAACGAAGTCGGAGGGATGTAGTTTTGGCGTTGTCCGTTCGTCCGTTATAATTGTCGTGTCCGTTGCATAACTCTCATATGCATGGACGGATTTTGAAATGTAAATGGGCGCATATACTCATCTCATCAAGTCGACGCCCGAATATCATCAAGGTCAAGGTCATAAAGGTCATATACTTAGATGCATACAATAAGGTCCATATCGTGTTTGCACCATAACATTTACATGCACGGAGGGATTTTGAAATAATAAACTGGCACAAATACCCATCTCATCGAGACGACGAGCAGAACCCAATACCCGGGTCTGTATCTTCAAGGTCAATGTCATAAAGGTCATATACTTCTTATGTGTGCTTTTAATAAGGTATTTTGTATTCTCTTTCCATAACTCATGTTTGCAGGGCTTTTGTAATGAACTGTCACACACTACTACTCAACCCATCAAACATGCATGGAGACCCCGTGGCCCCCAACCCCCTTCCCCACCTCCTCCAAAAATAATTATTTTTGTTATTTACTTTTTATTATTTTATAAATTGTATTTTCTCCCATTTCTGCTCATGTGAGATAGGCATTTTCCTCATGTGAGATAACTCTATCTTACATGACATGTGACTTATGACGTCATGACGTTACGTCGACGTTGCGTTATTCTGGCGTTAAATCAGCAAAGTCATTGATTTTATGCGGTAATAAACACATAATGGGAGAAAAATAATCCATCATGAGTGATCCATATGAGATAGGGAAATCTCACCCTCGGGATCAGAATTGCAACCAGGCACTCGGCAGAGCCTCGTCCCTGGTTACAATTCTGACCCTCGGGTGAGATTTCCCTATCTCACATGGATACTCATGATGGATTCTTATAATCCCCAACGAGGGATATATTTTTGGCGTTGTCCGTCCGTTCGTCCGCCCGTTACACTGTTTGTGTCCGCTGCATAATTCTCACAGGCATGGAGGGATTTTGAAACAAATAAATTGTGCACGTATACTCAACTTATTAAGACGACTTGCAGAACCCAACACCTGATCCTGTATCTTCAAGGTCAACGTCATCATAAAGGTCATAGACTCTCTGACATGCATGGCAGAATTTTGAAAATAAACTGGAATATATACTCATGCCATCGAGGCGACGTATCTTCAAGGTCAATGACATATACTTATATTCTATAATAAACTCTGTTTCGTGTCTGCTCTAGGAATATATCATGGAAGTTTGAATAGAAAGATTCACATTCATTATTATTATTATATTATATTTTTTTGTTCGCCTGTATTTACTTTCCGTAATCTCTGTTTCGTGTCCGCTCTAGGAATATATCATGGAAGTTTGAATAGAAAGATTCACATTCATTGTTTTTGTTTGTTCGTCTGTATTTACTTTCCGTATTCTCTATTTCGTGTCTGCTCTAGGAATATATCATGGAAGTTTGAATAGAAAGATTCACATTCATTATTATTATTATATTATTATTTTTTTGTTCGCCTGTATTTACTTTCCGTAATCTCTGTTTCGTGTCTGCTCTAGGAATATATCATGGAAGTTTGTAATAGAAAGATTCACATTCATTGTTTTTGTTTGTTCGTCTGTATTTACTTTCCGTCTATGTATGCTTCTACCTAGAAGACAAGTAACACTTCGTCGGGGGATACCAATTCACCGAATTTCTTGTTTTGTTGTGTTTTACATTTTATCCGCCCCTTCGCCCTCTCCCCCTCCCCACACCACCTCACACACACCCGAGGGGCCCTGGGTGCGGAGCCAAAACTAATGTTGCTCTTGCTCGCCATTATCGTGATGGGGAAATCATACACCAAATTTGGTTGAATTCCACTAAGTGGTTAAGGACCGTACGTCCTCGATAGCTCAGTTGGTAGAGCTCATGGGACGGTAAACCAGAGACCGTGGGTTCGAGTCCCGGTTGAGACAGAATTTCAGCACTTGTTATACCTGTAAATACAACTCAGTTGGGAGCGTACTAGACTCCTCCACTTTGCAGGACAATAGTACATTCCGTTAGGAATCCTGGCCTTACCAAAAAAGAAGAGGAAGAAGGAGAAGAAAAGAATATGTGTGTTTTTGTTTGACTATATGTGTCTTCTATACAACTGCACTGTGTGGAAATGTTGCTGTCATCAACCTGTCACTCATATATACAGCCACTCATTTCTTTAGTTATTCGTTAATCTTCTCAATGTTAACGAGATTAAAATTGGACTATAAGAATCTTACTAAACCCATCAGTCGGGCCTCACTATTTCGATTTCCCAGCAGTTCTGTTCACGCATGCGCAGTTTATAAAAAAACAAACACAGTTGACATGGCGCTTACGAGGAGAGCTGTCGACAGTTCCGTCTATATTTCGTACCTTGTGTGCATTGCAGGTAAAATATTTGTAACATTTATTCATCATTTCATTGACATATGTGTAAGCACATCATACAAACATGCGTATTGGCGAAGCGCTCGAGCTTTCGCTATTGATTCGTGCCTGTGTACATGTTTGACTATTTACCACGTGCATATCTCGCAATTTCGCGCCATATTTCATAAAGTTTTGCTTTTTAATGCTATTTGAATAATGAATTTTCATAATTCATCAGATGTTTAAGGTGGTCGTGTGGTGAGACGTGGTCTTAACTTACGAACACATCACTATTATGTTCGTCTGCACTGACAGAATCGTTGTCCATACAAACAGCAAAGTCTCCTGACCAAAATGTTCAATGTCTGTTGTCCAACAGCACCCCTGTTACATGTTTTCATGTTTGTTTCACTCATTCGAGTACTATATATATACCCTATCAAAAGAATCCTAAAATGTGGAGTGAGACTCACCATGTTCCCTGAAAATATGACCAATGTTTCCTTGATCCCCAAACATACCCATCAAACATAGTTTGGTCTTTTTCCCAATATTGTTTTTCCAATGTTCCCTTGTTCCCACATGTATTTACAATGATCCCTTGTTCCCACACCAATGTTCCTTTAAAATATTTGCAATTTGACCTACAATAATTATAGTTGCATTTTAGACACACCACTGTCTACACGATTTGTTGACATATTTTTTTCAGAAGGCCAGCAGAGCTTTATGGATGGCGAGGTGTCCACCATCCGTAGTTAGCGATGACAATACATTCTGCGCATGCCCAGTTTATATCTGTCACAATGTTAAATAGGTCATGAATATAGACCCTAATTAATTTTGGTATTAAATAAGTGCCATTTTATTTTTAAGTAATCAAACTTTAAAGATTAAACATCATTTTTGTAATATCTACCAAGAATATCATTGTCCGTTCACTTAAAGCTGTACAGTCCCTATTTTAACTGGTAATAACTCATGAATATGAATGAGTCACGTGTGAAGTAGTTTCAAATCGACGAACACCCCAAAAGTCGGTATATAAGGAGAAATCGATACGTAAAATTTCACATTTTTATTTAGCCTCCGTACAGGTAACATCGGTAAATATACGGCTCCGGAATATATGTGATAAAAAATAGTTGTCAGGGACGGGAACGGGATTTGAACCACAGCCTTGCACTTGTAAGATTTGAAAGATGTACGCTGAACCTCTAGACCACTGCTATTTATTGGTATTTTGTAGCAATTTTAACACTAAATAGGCATTACGTAATAACAAGAGCGCGCACACAAACTCATCAAGTGCTAAATAACAAATCGAGATATGGTTGATTTGAGGCGAAATATTAGTTTCATATTGATAAGATAAAGTATTACACCAGGCAATGTTAATTTACACGTGCGACACTATGGACTGCATATTGATTCATCATTAGTTCTGCGTTATTTTGTTATTTTGACTGATAATATATGGTAGTTAGTATACTATTTTCTCAAGTAGCGTTGTGGTTCAGTGGATAGAGCACAGGATTTGAAATCAGAAGGTCGTGTGTTCGAGCCCCGAAAGAAGCTAACTTTTTTTTTGTAAAAATTACTGTTACCTGTGTATAGGTACGATGTGCACTGGTCGATGTATATACAGTAAATGATTTCCTTCGCTATATTTGCTCGCTTAAATACCCGATTTAGCCATGAGCTGGTGAACATAAAGTTACAAATAAAGACACGCCTACAAAGAAGAAATGGATTGATATAGGGACTCTGTAGCTTTAAGGAGCCAAGGGGCGTCCGTGGCCGAGTGGTTAACGTCTCTGACTTGAAATCACTTGCCCCTCACCGCTGCAGGTTCGATGCCTCGGGGGCCTAGGAATCTTTATGTGAGGAAGCTATCCAGCTGGCTTGCGGAACGTCCGTGGTTCTACCCAGGTGCCCGCCCGTGCACGAAAATTGCGCGGAGGGGCACCTGGGGTCTTCTTCCACCAATGGAAGCTGGAAAGTCGCCATATGACCTTAGCTGTTGGTGCGACTATAAAATCCAATTCAATTAAGGAGCCAAATATCAGACTCCAATTTGGTCGATCACCATGAATTCACCAAGTGCGCGCCGCCATTTTTTATTTCACTGTAACATGGTGGCCCACTTGCATTATATTTTATTTTAGACCAATTAGAAGACAGTTTTCCATGTTATAAGCATGAGTGTCAAGGTTAAAACTGATGTAATATGAATCTATAATTAGATGTGTGATTTGGGGTATCAGAGTGTGTATTACAGCTCATTGAAAAATAGCAATCTTCAACATAGGTAAAAACAATGATGTAAAAGAGAGGGAAGGTCAAGGAAGGTTCAGGTACCTCTATTAGGCCTTCTTTTATGTTATGAAATCATTTTCTAAGTCCTAGAGTGGAGCACTTTTGTGCGCCAGGCTGGGCAAACAAGCTACCTTTTGGGCCTCTGCAGGCATAATTGTAAAGGCTGGTTCCCAATTTTACGCGGGAACCAGTCTTACACGGAATGCTTCTGGCTGAATTGATACACAAAATGTGACAGATAAACTTTATTGAAAGCTGGTGTGACATAACTTTTTTATTTATAGTTCGATTTTGATGATTTAAGCTGCATACCTGGTTTGATTTGTTTTACAAAATTTTTAAAATATAGTAAAAGTGTTGTCATCGCTACTGTAGTCATCCGTTAAATTTTGCCTTGTGAACATTCTAGCACCTTCATTTATTATTTGATCTTTAAGTTTGAAAACCAGCCAGATTGGATCAGTAACATCAGTCTTGACTAGTTCTCCTGAAATCCTGGCCAGATTTCGAAGAAACTTTGCAGAGATGATCGGTACCATGCCTAGTTATGCGTTCCGGTTGTATTTTGGTTGAAAGATTTTTGGGGGAGTTGTGGCCCTTGAAAGGTTTTAATACACAAATTTTGTCTGGACTAGTTCTCCGGAACCCCTGGCTGGATTTCAGTGAAACTTTGCAGAGATAAGCAGTACCAGGCCTAGTTGTGCATGTCATCACAGTGTTCAGGTTGCATGATGTTTTGCGGTGTTATAGCCCTTTAAAGGTTTTGATACACAAACTTTATCCAGACTTATCTCTTCTGAACTCCTGACCGAATTTTGGCGAGGATGATGTGTAACAAGCCTAGTTGTGCATATAATCGCCGTTTTCCATTTGAATGTTTTTTGGCAAAGTTAATTATGGCACTTTAAAGATTTTAATACACTAACTTTATACAGGCTAGTTCTCCTACCCCGTTCAGATTTCGACGAAACTTTGCAGGATTTCAATGAAACTTGGCAGGAATGATCTCATTCAGTACCAGGCCTAGTTGCACATGTCATCCAGGGTTCGAATTTAAGCTTGAATACTTGCAAATTGCGTGTTAATTTTGCAGAATGCAAGTTACTTTTTCATGTACTTGCAAAATTTGGCGAGTGGAAAATATCAGATGTTCCGTGTTTTATTTACATCACTTAAACACACATGCCAAACTGACTACACTTGTCTGGGCCGAGCGGGCGCAATACGAAACATAACCAGTGATCAATTCATTTTGTTAATTTTCGTGAAACATATTGGCTTTCCCCGAAATTCTATAAATAAATCGAAGCGCTATAAATAAAAAGAATGGTTGATAGTGTATTTCGATAAAACTACGCTTTCCTGACTAAGTTAGTAAACCGGTCAAAATGATTTGTGAAAAAATATCTCCATTAGGTACTTCGTGACGTCAGTCCAGGGACAGTTATGGATAAAACGCTAACCGTTCTCTAAACTTGGCTTTATAAGTTGAACTGTAAAAACAGAAGAACTGTTAGTTAGACACTTTCATTTTTAAAATAAAAACACATTGTATCAAATCTATTTGAATAAAATTGAAATCGTTACAATGAAAATAGGGAAATAAATCTTTCCATACCATGTACGTTACCGTACGGCCCGGCCCGCGTTTTAGAAGTTATCGTAATTGCTCTTTTTGTCAAAAGGCACAATCAGCAAGCACCATGTGCTGAGGAAGGTAACCCTAGTAAATCGGCCGTGTGTGGTCACTGCCATGTTTTGGTAAAATAAAAGTTGATAAAATTTTGCAAGTTCATTTTTCATTTTGTGAGTAGAAAATATTGCCACTTGCCAAAAATTGCAAGTAAGAAATTAAGTTAAATTCGAACCCTGTCATCTCCATGTTTTTGTTGAATAATGTTTGACACAGTTATTGGCCCTTATACACAAACTTTGTCCGGACTTTTTCTGAACTCCTGGCTGTATATCAGTGAAACTTGGCAGTACCAAGCCTAGCTGCGCATATTGTTGTCAAGTTTGCTCAGAGATTGCCAGAGCTTATGCCATGGTGCGGTGTGTGTTGTCCGTCGGTCCGTAAACTTTTGTTTGTAGCGACTTCTCCTCTGCAACTATTGGATGTATTTTCATGAAACTTTACAGAAATGTTGCCCATGATGTCCAGTTGATCCTAGCAAAAATTCATGTTTATGTAAAATTCAAGATGGCCACCAAAGCTAAAAATAGATTTTTAAAGAACAAGTTTGTAGCGACTACTTCTTGCAAACTGTAAGTGATATTGATATGGGACTTTTTCTAAAATGATCAGCATGACATGATGTTGATCCTTGTCAAAAATTGTTTTGATTCAACGTTAAACATGGCTGCCAGCGGCCATCTTTGTTTACGTAGAGTTATATAGTAAAAACTTGTAGCGACTTCTCCTGAAACTACTTGGCGGATTGTCATGAAACTTTACAGGAATGTTGCTCTTGATGTCTAATTAATCCTAGCAAAATTTCAGATCTGCCAAAATTTCAAGATGGCCGTCACAGCTAAAAATAGACTTTTTAAATATAAGTTTGTAGCGACTACTTCTTGACAACTATAAGCGATTTTGATATGGGACTTTTTTCTAAAATGATCAGCATGACATGATAATGATCCTTGTGGAAAATTATTTTGATTCGACGTAACATGGCTGCCAGTGGCCATCTTTGGTTACATAGAGTTATATAGTAAAAACTTGTAGCGACTACTCCTCTGAAACTACTTGACGGATGTTCATGAAACTTCACAGGATTGTTGCTCTTGATGTCTAGTTGATCCTAGAAGAATTTCAGGTTGGCCGGAAATTCAAGATGGCCGCCACAGCTAAAAATAGATTTAAAATAAGTTTGTAGCGACTACTTCTTCAAAACTATAAGAGATATTGATATGGGACTTTTTCTAAAACGATCAGTATGACATGATGTTGGTCCTTGTCGAAAATCGTTTTGATTCGATGTTAAACATGGCTGTCAGCGGCCATCTTTGTTTACATAGAGTTATCTAGTAAAAACTTGTAGCGACTACTCCTCTGTAACTACTGGACAGATTTTCATAAAACTTCACAGGAATGTTGCTCTTAATGTCTAATTGATCCTAGCAAAATTTCAGGTCGGCTGGAAATTCAAGATGGCCACCACGGTTAAAAATAGATTTTCAAAAAACAAGTCTGTAGAGACAACTTCCTGAAATAAAAATCAATCAGTAGAGCTTCAAGGTCATTGACCTCTTGTTTTTATGTGTTTTGTGAATGCAGCCTGTGCCCGTGCCATTGTGAATAATAGCAGCATATTTCTAGAAATTGTGAAAATTTTAAAATATTACAACAAAAACGAAATAATTTTTTTTCACTTTTATTTTCACAGTTTAATATCCCTTGGTTTTAAGTTTTGTTTTTGGTAAATACACACTTGTTTAGACACGAGCTTATATTAAGACTAGTATCCCAGGCCTTTTTCTACTATTCTCACGGGTCCGACTATCGGACCCGTTCCGTCCGACTATCGGACCCGTTCCCAATGCCAAATATAGTTTTTAGCTCTACTGATCAGAGATCAGCAGAGGTTATGCCGTGGTGCGGTGTCCATCCGTCTGTCCGTCCGTTAACTTTTTTTTTGTAGCGACTACTCCTCTGAAACTACTGAATGGATTTTCATGAAATTTTACAGAAATGTTGCCCATGAAGTCTAGTTGATCCTAGCAAAAATTCATGTAGATCTGAAATCCAAGATGGCCGCCAAATCTAAAAATAGGTTTTTAAAAAACAAGTTTGTAGCGACTACTTCTTGAAAACTCTATGGGATATTGCTATGGGACTTTTTCTAAAATGATCAGCATGACATGATGTTGGTCCTTGTCGAAAATCGTTTTGAAACTTCACAGGAATGTTGCTCTTGATGTCTAATTGATCCTAGCAAAATTTCAGGTCTGCCTGAAATTCAAGATGGCCGCCACGGCTAAAAATAGATTTGTAAAAAATAAGTTTGTAACGACTACTTCTTGAAAACTATAAGAGATATTGATATGGGACTTTTTCTAAAATGATCAGGATGACATGATGTTGGTCCTTGTCGAAAATTGTTTTGATTCAACTTTAAACATGGCTGCCAGCGGCCATCTTTGTTTACATAGAGTTATATATTGAAAACTTGTAGTGACTACTCCTCTGAAACTACTGGACGGATTTTCATGAAACTCTACAGGAGTGTTGCTCTTGATGTCTAATTGATCCTAGCAAAATTTCAGATCGGCCAGAAATTCAAGATGGCCGCCATAGCTAAAAATATATTTTAAAAAATAAGTTTGTAACGACTACTTCTTGAAAACTGTAAGTGATATTGATATGGGACTTTTTCTAAAATGATCAGCATGACATGACGGTTATTAGAGTGAAATATTATTTTTATTCGACGTTAAACATGGCTGCCAGTGGCCATCTTTGTTTAGAGTTATATAATGAAAACTTGTAGCGACTACTCCTCTGAAACTACTTGATTGATTTTCATGAAACTTCACAGGAATGTTGCTCTTGATGTCTAATTGATCCTAGCAAAATTTCAGGTCGGCCGGAAATTCAAGATGGCCGCCATGGCTAAAAATAGATTTTTAAAAAATAAGTTTGTAGCGACTACTTCTTGAAAACTATAAGAGATATTGATATGGGACTTTTTCTAAAATGATCAGCATGACATGATGGTTATCCGAGTCGAACATTATTTTGATTCGACGTTAAACATGGCTGCCAGTGGCCATCTTTGTTTACAAAGAGTTATATATTGAAAACTTGTAGCGACTACTCGTCTGAAACTACTTGACGGATTTTCATGAAACTTCACAGGAATGTTGCTCTTGATGTCTAATTGATCCTAGCAAAATTTCAGATCGGCCAGAAATTCAAGATGGCCGCCACAGCTAAAAATAGATTTAAAAAAAATAAGTTTGTAGAGACTACTTCTTGAAAACTATAAGTGATATTGATATGGGACTTTTTCTAAAATTATCAGCATGACATGATGGTTATCCGAGTCGAACATTATTTTGATTCAATGTTAAACATGGCTGTCAGCGGCCGTCTTTGTTTACATAGAGTTATATAATGAAAACTTGTAGCGACTACTCCTCTGAAACTACTTGACGATTTTCATGAAACTTCACAGGAATGTTGCTCTTGATGTCTAATTGATCCTAGCAAAATTTCAGGTCGGCCGGAAATTCAAGATGGCCGCCACTGCTAAAAATAGATTTTCAAAAAACAAGTTTGTAGTGACTTCTTCCTGAAAACAAAATCAATCAGTAGAGCTTCAAGGTCATTGACCTCTTGTTTTTCTCCCAATTCTGAAATAAAATTCCCCCTTTCTTTTTTAATTATTAATTTTTTTTTTTTCACATAGTCAGGTCAGATATACAAATGTTTACAAGGAAATACTATAAAAATAACAATATTTAAATCATGTATCATGTATTGAAACCAGGCAATTAAAACAACCTGATATTTATGTACAACTAACTTATGAAAATTCCCAATTTGAGGTGTAAAGCGATAAAAAAATTTCCCAATTGGGCAAAATTTACGGTGTAAATTTTCCCAATTTGTCCAGGGTCTTTTTCCAAAAAGGGCAGAAAAAAGGCCTGTATCCTTACTGGTCTGTATTTAACAAAATTGTTTTTTTTTTTTTCAGGTGGTGAATTTTTTGGATATAATTGTGAAAAAAGGATACTTTTTGGAATTGTGAGATAGGGCCGAATTTCGGCCCCAAATTAGGCATAAAAAAACAACTGGGAATGTTGCTCTTGATGTCTACTCGTAAAATTTCAGGTCGGCCGGAAATTCAAGATGGCCACTACAGTTAAAAATAGATTTTTAAAAAACAAGTTTGTAGCAACTACTTCTGGAAAACTATGAGTGATATTGACATGGGACTTTTTCTTAAATGATCAGCATGACATGATGTTGGTCCTTGTCGAAAATTATTTTGATTCGACATTAAACATGGGTCACCAGGGGACATCTTTGTTTACATAGTCAAATAACAAAAACTTGTAGCGACTACTCCTCTGAAACTACTTGATGGATTTTTATGAAACTTCACAGGAATTATTGATGTCTAGGTTATCCTGGCAAAATTTCAGTTTAGCCAGAAATTCATGATTGTTGCCATAGCCAGGGATTTTCTTAGGCCCTTTTGGGGCCAACTTTCGGCCCCATCGCATCCCAACCCAAAATATACTCATATTTTCCCAAAATGTCCTCATATTTTCCCAAAATTACCTCATATTTTCCCAAAATACAATTATTATTTTTTTATATTAAATGTACTGGCTGTATACCAGATATCGTCATTTTTAGCTCTACTGATCAGAGATCAGCAGAGCTTATGCCTTGGTGCGGCGTCCGTCTGTCCGTCCGTCCGTAAACTTTTATTTGTAGCGACTACTCCTCTGAAACTACTGGATTCATGAAACTTTACAGAAATGTTTCCCATGAAGTCTAGTTGATCCTGGCAAAAATTCATGTTGATATGAAATCCAAGATGGCCGCAAAACCTAAAAATAGAATTTTAAAAAACTAAATTGTAGCGACTACTTCTTGAAAACTCTAAGGGATATTGATATGGGACTTTTTCTAAAATGATCAGCATGACAATATGTTGGTCCTTTGAAAATCGTTTTGATTCGACGTTAAACATGGCTGCCAGCGGCCATCTTTGTTTACATAGAGTTTTATAATGAAAACTTGTAGCGACTACTCCTCTGAAACTACTGGACGGATTTTCATGAAACTCTACAGGAGTGTTGCTCTTGATGTCTAATTGATCCTAGCAAAATTTCAGATCGGCCAGAAATTCAAGATGGCCGCCATAGCTAAAAATAAGTTTGTAACGACTACTTCTTGAAAACTGTAAGTGATATTGATATGGGACTTTTTCTAAAATGATCAGCATGACATGACGGTTATTAGAGTGAATTATTATTTTTATTCGACGTTAAACATGGCTGCCAGTGGCCATCTTTGTTTAGAGTTATATAATGAAAACTTGTAGCGACTTCTCCTCTGAAACTACTTGATTGATTTTCATGAAACTTCACAGGAATGTTGCTCTTGATGTCTAATTGATCCTAGCAAAATTTCAAAAATGCAGAAAAATCCCTGATGACTAAAAATTGATTTTTTAAAAAACAAGTTTGTAGCAGCTACTTCTAGAAAACTAGAAAGTCGCCATATGACCTTAGCTGTTGGTGCGACTATAAAATCCAACTAAAGTGATATTGATATGGGACTTTTTCTAAAATGATCAGCATTCATGACTTGGACATGGTTGCCAGCGGCCATCTTTGTTTATATAGAGTTATATATAAAATCTTGTAACGACTACTCTGAAACTACTTGATAGATATTCATGTTCACAGGAATGCTGATCTAGCTATCAGAACCTATCAGTAGAGCTTCAAGGTCATTGACCTCGTTTGTTGGAGTTATGGCTCTTTAAATGTTTTAATACACAAACTTTGTCTCCACAGCCACTGGTCGGCTTTCAACGAAACTTGGTTGAGGCTATCATTGTCATGTTCCGCTTGAATGATTTTTTGTCGAATTGTGGCCCTTTAAAGGTTTTAATACACTAACTTTGTGCAGATTAGTTCTCCTGAACCCCTTCTCGGATTTCAGTGAAACTTAGCGGGGATGATCAGTTCAAAGCCAAGGTTTTCCGGTTGAATGATTTTTGGCCCCTAAGGAGTAATGGCCCCTTATACAGAAACTTTATCAGGACTTTTTTTCCTGAACCCCTGGCTGGATTTCAGTGAAACTTGGCAGGAATGGTCAGTACCAAGCCTAGTTGCACATATTGTTGTCGTGTTCCCTGTAAGACTCCATATAGCCAGTAGAGTGATACAGGCTCTTGGGCCTCTTGTTTTAAATATTGCAATTAGATGTCAGAATTATATTTCTGTTGAACCATGTTCCCTTCTTACTTAAAAATAACGCTGTTTCCTTGTTCTCTAAAAATATTTTTTTAGTCGCCACCGTTTTCTTTTTCCATCTCTAATTGTTTGAAATGTTAACTTTTTGTGATTTTCTTTTTTCTTGCTCTAGGGTGAGCTATTGTGAGTGCCCTTCATGCATGCGTGGGCATTCGTACGTCCACAATTGCTTAGATCTCCTCTGAAGTCGCTTGGCCAATTTTGATGAAACTTCACAGGAATCATCCTTTGGTGGTCTTCTCTCAAGATTGTTCAAATTATGGAAATCCAGGCAGAACTGGTTGCCATGGCAACCGAAAAACAAGCTGGAAAACTTTGAAAAATGTCTTCTCTAAAACTACTAGCTGGATTTCAAAAACTGAAATGGTATTTCGGTGACCCTCTACCAAGATTGTTCAAGCTGGGTTTATTCGCCAAAAACACGGCTGCCAGGGGGCGGGGCTTATTTTTGCTATATTTCTATACGGAAAACTTTTTAAAAAATCTCGTCTGAAACCGCTTGATGGATTTCATTTCACAGAAATGATGTTTGGGTGACCCTCTACCAAGATCGTTCCAAGTCTGGTTGATTCATCAAAAAATTTATTTTTGCTATATTTTTATATGGAATACTTAAAAAATCTTCTCGTCTAAAACCACTTGATGGATTTCAAAATAATTTCATAGAAATTATGCTTGGGTGACCTATCGAGATTGTTCAAACCGGGTTGGTTCTTCAAAAAACATGGCCGCCAGGGGGCGGGGCATATATTTTAAATGTTGTGTCTTTTCAGGTGCGGGGTCAGGAGGAGCCCAGTCCGATTCTGTTGTCGTGCAGTCAGGTCAGTTGTTGTTGGTTGCTCTGTGCCTTTGTGAGAAGAGGTTGTGGCAGCAGCTGTGGTTCCCCTGCCTTGTCCTTCTCACAATACGTCTGTCGGTATTGTTGAGAACGCAGCTCACTGCCCTTGTCAAAAAAAGCTACCTTATACGTACGTTTTGCGTAGCTAAAATTATTTCAAAAACTATGTAAAACGTTTGCAATAGCTACGTAAAAGCTAGCGGTATTGGCACCTGCGTATTTCTTCGTATACCCAGCTTTTGCGCAGATTTTACAAAAATGATGCAAAACATGGCTTTAACAAACAAAAGCAAAAGCTGCGTTTTCAAAGGTCTACATTATAATTTATCTTTAATGTAAAAGCTGCGTAAAACGCAGCTTGAAGGTGCCAATACCGCTAGCTTTTACGTAGATATTACGAAGCTTCTGTGCAAATCTTTGTGAAAGCTGCATAAATAATGGATTTAAAAAGCTTAGTCTTTTTCAATAAAGGGTTCTCCAAGGGCTATAGTGAAAATCTGAGCAGATATAAATGGAAACGTAACAGCGTTTTTTTACCTTAATTAAATGGGTCCGATAAAAGGCCCCATTCTCAATTGAAAAAATTGACCATTTTTCCCAATTTCCAACTAAAAAATTCCCAAATCGAAGTTGTTTTTCCGTCAATTTTCCTCCTGGGATATTCTCAATATACAGATGTAATAGATCTTCCCAGTTCTGTTTTAGATTAATCTTCTTAATAAAGATTTTTACAGGGTTGTACGTTTCTTCTGCTTTTCTGTGTAAATTGAAACGCAAAACACAGTCTCGTCACCCGAGGTCGACGCCATGTTGTTTATGCGTTACAGAAACGCTTTACCGCTTGTATGTTATCGAAACGCTTTACCGCTAGTATATTCTACTATGTAAGAAGCACCTCAGTGGGCCATGGTTTAATACTAAATAAAGGACGAATAACAGAAATCGTCTGGGCCAGGAAACTCTTTCCTCGGTCATGAGAATATGCAGAGAATCTGGTGCAACCCTAAATGACAATGAACTTAACAGCATTGTTAACATTTTCAGGGACAACAAAAACAGGGAAATTATCTTGTAACAATACAGTGAAGTACAATAAAAACTTGAAACCTTGAAGTTGTGAAAATATTTTAATATGTAAATCGTCAATAAATATGTAATATTTCACAAAATACAATTCTACGAAAAAATGCTTGTTTTTCCCAATTTTGAGAAAATTTAGTGTTTTTTCCCAATTTGACCGGCCACGGACCCATTCCCAAAATGGTGGAAAAAAATGCTGTGTAAATGTGGACAAAATGATGTGCCACGATAAGCACTATAGGTCTTTGACCGCTAGACCATGGAATACATAAGGATGTAATCAATAAGAAACAATCAGTTGATTATCGAGGAAGAAAATGCATTTTAAAATATTTTTTGACAGCGTCGCCTGTGTTTTTCTGAATTGATAGACCTCAATTTGCATCAAGACGGGCATAATCAATAACTTGCAAGCTTCATTCAGGTAATGCATGTACAATGTTTATCTTCAAAACAGTAAGATGTGCACGATCGAGTAACATATTAATACCTTCACCAATCTCGTTTGCAAAACTGTCAATGTTACAACGAAAAAAACACCCTCTCCTCTTATTTGCAGTTTAATTTAGATGTTTTAAAAAATATCTTGCTTCTTTGCTTATAGTTTTGAATACACTTCAAATTAATTGGTCCACATTAGTATGAAGAAGCCCTACCATGAACGTATGAAAATGTATTAAATAGGGCCTACCTCTGATTAAAAAAAAGCACAACATGCATAATTCTTGGTACTGCCAGGATAGGACCATGGTACGGCACTCACCCTTTCCAGCCATCAGTGTAATCGTTTGATGGCTTCCAAGGCTCTAAAATGGTTCTTGTGTCACGACAGAAAATATGCTAATCACAGATTTGTTTGTTTGTAAATATTAAAGTTGAAAGGTCAAACAATTACAGGATTCAAACAATTCAGGAAACGGCGGGCATAATTTGCCGCGCATGCGCAGATCTGTGATGCACTTCCATAATCTCGTCAATTCTTATGAACGTATCGCGCAAATATTTCAAAATGATCAACATATTGCAATAAAAAGAAATCGTTATAAAGACATAACGGTTTCTTCCTTTTTTGTTATCAGAACGTATACATTAATAAATGAAATGATTATCGAAACAAAATCTTTTTTCTCTCAAATTAAACATTTATTCAATTTCCCATCAAGCAACACTGGAGCGATGACTTCCGGAAGTCAACTAGTCAAAATTAATTTTGTTATGTTGACAAAATGCAAGGGAAAAACGAACACAGTACCTGTAAGATAATAAATAATTACTGTGTAATTCAATAACTTTACTACCGTTTATCTACAGACATATGTAAAATACACTAACAATTGTTTCAAACACACGGTTTTGCTTTTTCCAGCGTTTATTGAGCAAAAAGATTAAATAAAACAACCAGAAAATGCTTGTTGTCTGAAAGTCGGCCATTTGCATTCATCTGCAATGAGATTCACACTTTCGTGATATTTGCAAAAAAATAATTTATTATTAAATTTATTTTATATTAACTTTTTTTTTGTCAGAAACATCCAAATTTACTCTGATGCATTATAATTTAGCATCTGATTTGCCTGGGAAAATAAATAAATAAAAATAAAAATATTTCCCCCCTATACTTGTTATACGAGTTTGGGATTTAGCCAAGGCAATGTCTTAATACCATATTAATTTTTGTTTAAACATTTTTGAATATTTTTTTTTTAAAATACCCCCTGAAACAAATCTCATAAAACTTCATGGGTACACTGCCTGTGATGAGAGGATGATCCCTACTGATTTTGAGGTCAGTAGGTCAAAGATCTGATAATGAAAAATCTTGCCTGCTCCATAACTCCTCATCTCCTTAAGCAAATCGCATGAAACTTCAAAGATGAACTGCCTGTGGTGAGAGAATGACCCCTATTGATATTGAGGTCAGTAGGTCAAGTTCACTGGGAGCCGATAATGAAAACATTGTCTGCACTATAACTCCTTTTCCCATGAGGCAAATGTCATGAAACTATATAGGTGAACTGCTTGTGGTGAGAGGATGACCCCTATTGATTTTGAGTTATGTTCCCAAAAAATAGAAAAAAACACACTGGATCCTCACCCTCATAATAACCATATACATGTGTATATATATATATATGCATACACAGATGGATACAACCATCCAACTGGCATCTGCCCTAGGGTCTATCCCCACCCATGGGGACATGTTCCAGTGCCATAACTTGGAAACTTTTGAGATCCCCACCCTATACCCATCTATACACTTACTGGGCCAGAACACTTTAATGTGAGTGTGGGAATTTGTTGATCTAACTCTTATATGAAATTATAAGCTGGTTTGACTTTTGTTTTTATAATCTTTTCGAAGATTATATTAGGTGAGTGTTTCAGAGGCATTAATTTACATAAAATTTAACAAGTTGATTGCCAAACATCTGTTTTGATACTGATCAAAGAAATATTCACTTTTGTCTCGCCTTTTCGAAGAAAAAAAAGAGACATAGGTGTTGCTTTTCCGGCTGCGGCGACTTCAATATTCAAGTTTTGCGTTTAGGTCATTTTCTCACAAACTGTATGCATTAGACCTTTCAAACTTTGCTTATAGTTGTATCATGGGTGGTACATTGCAACGTGACAAAGCAAATGTGGAAATGACCTTGACACTCCAAGCAAAGGGCAGATAACTTACTAATTTTTAGGTTCAAACTTTGCTTATAGTTGTATCATGGGTGGTACATTGCAATGTGACAAAGCAAATGTGGAAGTGACCTTGACCCTCCAAGCAAGGGCAGATAACCTTATAATTTTTACCTTAAACTTTGGCATATAGGTCACTTTTTCACAAACTGTATGCACTAAGACCTTTCAAACTTTGCTTATAGTTGTATCTTGAGTGGTACATTGCAACGTGACAAAGCAAATGTGGATGTGACCTTCAACATGCAAGCAAAGGGCAGATAACTTTAATTGTTACATTTACATCACTTTCTCATGAACTAGAATTATGTTCTAGATGTTTTAAACCTAATTTATAGCTTAATCTTTGGAAGAAAACATATCCTATTTTGACATAGTTGCGTCTTCGGTAGTGCATCTTTTTTTTGGATGCCTGGATTTCATCTATGACAGTTGTGTCTTCGGTAGTGCATCTTTTTTTTGAATGCCTGGATTTCAGCTATGACCTTGACCTACATTTTGGAGCTGATGATTTATAGCTCTACTGCCCAAAGGCCTTCATTTTTCATCCGATCATTACACAACTTTACCAGATTGTTAATATCAGAGATCAGCAGAGCTTATGCCGTGGTGCGGCGTCCGTCTGTCCGTCTGTCTGTCTGTCTGTCCGTAAACTTTTATTTGTAGCGACTACTCCTCTGAAACTTCAAGATGGATATTTATGAAACTTTACAGAAATGTTGCCCATGAAGTCTAGTTGATCCTAGCAAAAATTCATGTTGATGTGAAATCCAAGATGGCCGCCAAAGCTAAAAATAGCTTTTTAAAATACAAGTTTGTAGCGACTACTTGAAAACTATAAGTGATATTGATATGGGACTTTTTCTAAAATGATCAGCATGACACGATGTTGGTCCTTGTCGAAAATTGTTTTGATTTGACGTTAAACATGGCTGCCAGCGGCCATCTTTGTTTACATAGAGTTATATAATGAAAACTTGTAGCGACTACTCCTCTGAAACTACTTGGCAGATTTTCATGAAACTTTACTGGATTGTTGCTCTTGATGTCTAATTGATCCTAGCAAAAAATCAGGTCGGCCAGAAATTTAAGATGGCTGCCACAGCTAAAAATAGATTTTTAAAAAATAAGTTTGTAGCAACTACTTCTTGAAAACTATAAGTGATATTGATATGGGACTTTTTCTAAAATGATCAGCATGACATGATGTTGATCCTAGTCGAACACTATTTTGATTCAACGTTAAACATGGCTGCCAGTGGCCATCTTTGTTTACATAGAGTTATATAGTAAAAACTTGTAGCGACTACTCTTCTGAAACTACTTGACGGATGTTCATGAAACTTCACAGGAATGTTGCACTTGATGTCTAGTTGATCCTTAAAAAATTTCAGGCTGACTGGAAATTCAAAATGGCCACCACGGCTAAAAATAGATTTAAAATAAATAAATTTGTAGAGACTACTACTTTTTCTAAAATGATCAGTATGACATGATTTTGATCCTTCTTTGTTTACATAATTAGTTATAGAATGAAAACCTGTAGCGACTGCTCCTATGAAACTACTTGATGGATTGTCATGAAACTTCACAGGAATGTTGACCTAGCTATCAAAAATCTATCAGTAGAGCTTCAAGGTCATTGACCTCTTGTTTTAATTTTTTTATTTATTTTTTTTGATATTTTTTTATTTATTTTTTTTGATATTTTTTTTTTTTTTTTTTTTTTTTTTTTTTTTGAATATTATTTTTTAAAAAAATTTTGCTGTTGATTTATGAATATTGAGTTCTGCTCAACCCGGGGCTAGAGGGCGTGAGCGGTAGCTAGCATATTTCACTACCACTCGTGAACAGTCTCAATCAAACCGAGACTGCAATATTTCGTATCGGCCGTTTCCAAAGGTCCATTATCATACTCTTTTTTTAACGCCGTGTTGGCAGGAAGCATTGCTGTGCCTATTGCATTTTTTTCTGGTTCGTTGATTTTTGATGGAGTTACGGCCCCTTGACATTTTTTTTGTAAATTTCTTGTCGACGCTACTCCTCCTAAACGCCTTGTTGAATTTCAACGAAACTTGGCAGGAAGCAGGAAGCATCGGTAAGATGTCTAGTTGTGCATATCCGCTTTTGTTACTTTAAATTCTTGTCGGCGCTACTCCTCCTAAACGGCTTGTTGGATTTCTACAAAATTTGGCAGGAAGCCTCAGTATGATGTCTAGTTGTGCAAAGCATGGTATATCAATGGAATTTTGAATAAGTTCGAAAACCAGCTAGATCTAGTTAGTAACGACAGGTATTTTCCTTTGTTAAATCTGAAGTTACTTCATTTTTTATCTGATCTTTACCATATTTGTTTAGAATGTTAATATCAACCCCACCCCCACCCCCTCCCACCCATTTTATGAAATTTCATTCATAGAAGAAAGTGGGACAAATTAAAAAATGCCCATACCAGACTAGACATCAGACTTATTGCCCAGGATTACCAGGTGAGCAATCTATGGCCATCCTATCCCTGTTGTTTTTGCAATGTTTTAAAAAAACTACTGACGGGAATCCACAGGCCCTTTTGGGCCATTTTGTTTTTAAACAAATGCACTTAAATGTCATCTCAGCAAACAGCAAACTCGATTGTTTTTAGTTACTAAAATGTTTACAAACTTTCATTTAAGCATCATTGACCTTTTTATTTTTAAGCCCAGCCCCTGTTAGACGAGACGTGTGAATCCACGGATTTCTTGTTTCCATATTTCTGTGTTGTTTTGATCAATTCTTACATATAGCTTCTTACACATACTCTCCCCACCCCCACTCGAAACTCGATTTTTTCAGATTCAGATTTTTAAATTTAGATACACAGATGAAATATCAATAAAAAAAAATGAAATGAGGCGACAATACAAATTGCAATATATCAGCTCCCTCCCTGAGTTTCCTTTCGACCAAAATTTTAATGGCCGAGGTTTCTATACCAGCCCCATCCCACAACCCCACCCCACATTGTTTTAGCCTTGTTTTCTGATGGTATATACTAGCTATATAATTTATTATTCTGTGAAAAATCGAATAGTCGAGCTGCGCTATTCTCCGACAGCTCTTGTTAAGGATGGCCTTGTTTCAGACTGGGCATAGAATTTTTGTAAGCACTTATTTGTTGACCAAACTTTTGGTATGGCATAATTGTTGTCTGTTTTCCATCTTTTCACTTTGTTTGGTGCTCTTCGGTTTTCAAGGTATGCACTCATTACATTTTAAACATAGGTCACCCGTTGATGAAGAACTACATTTTCTATTAAAAAAAGTCATAGTGAAAATCAAACATAGAATTTCATCACTTGTAGAAGTTGGTTTGTTGTCTGAGATTGTTTTGATAGGTACACAATTGTTTTAAGTTCCTTGTGAAGACATATTAGATTCATCGATGATGCCCTTAAGCAGGGCTTTTTTCCACAAAATTGGGAAAGGGCCCAGGCCTGTCCATTTTGGGAAAAAAGAACGCGCTTATTTGTCATTTTGGGAAAAATACAAGGTTTCATAAATTAAGTAAATATGACATTTATATTGTCATCCATTATTTACCATTATTATTAACTTTTCCAAGTCGGAATTTACTTAGCAGCCAAAAACACACTGCAGAATTCATACTTTTTCTCAAATTCTGAGAAACTGCTGTTTTCCGATTGGGAAATATTTCTGCCACAGTTGGGAAAAAACAGTCCAATTTTCTGTTGGGAAGAGGCCCATTACAGGCCTCTGTTATATAAGGTAAAAAAGCCCTGTTAAGAAATATAGAATAAAACATTATTTTAATATAACAAAAATGGGTATGTGCAAATCGAGAAATTGAAATAATGTGTAAAGTTATAGCATGTAAAAGGAGGGGGCGGTTCATGATCTTTGCCATAACATCAGAGTTGCAGGGCTTTCTTTCCTGGGAGCGTCTCCTTGGCCGAATGGTTAACGATGTTGCGTTGTAAACCTTCACCTCTCACCGCTGCGGGTTTGAATCCCACTGGTAGCTCGACTTGTAAGTGAGGAAGTGACGATTCTTACAGATGGCGGGAGGTGTATAGTACTGGTTCTACCCAAGAAAAGTGGGCGGTCTGCCTCCACAACACAAAATCGACCATTATATTATATATAACATTACATGTGTTGACAATGACGTAAAACACCATACGGCTTTCTTACCTGATAAAAACTAATTTGACTTATTTCCCCAACTGTGGCTGAAATCTTTCCCAATCAGAAGGCAGCAGTCTTTTACTCAAAAGAGTAAAAGTATGAATTCTGAAATATGTTTATGTCTGTTAGTGACTCAGAGAAGTTAGTAATTATAACTAAAACAATTTTCAAAATACCCACGTTTTCTTCACACAGTCTGTTCGCTTTAACCCTGTATCCATTTTACATGTAATTGTTTTGATCGTTCTTTGATACTCAGATCAGAATTAGTAGTATTTATGCTTTTCTGTATAAAAAATTATATGTATGACACTGTAAATTAATAAAAGAAATTGTATAGGGTATTTGTGTATTGGACAGGCCTGAAACCTCTTCCCGAATTTTTTGGAAAAAAAACCTAAGTTGAATATTCTATTAGTGATTTATTGCATGCCCCACCACGTGAGGTAGTGACGATACTTAAGGCAACACTATAATGAAATTAGATGGCAAAGATTTATGTCATAAAAAATTGGCTGCACCATAGTCATGCAGAGCTATAAATAAACTGAGATTTTGAGTATTTTACTCATATATCATTACTCATCCACTTACAACAAATATTTTAAATGTCCAAAAATCATGAGTATTATTAGCTCTAAAAGGCCAGCAGAGCTTATGGGATGGCGAGTTGTCCGTCGTCCGTCCTTCAGTCGTCCATCCGTCGTCCGTCGTTAACTTTTGTCTTGTTAAGACAATAGGGACTTCATTGTTCATCCAATCTTTACCAAACTTTATCAGTTTGTTACTATCAATGAAAGCTCGGACAAGTTCGAAAACCAGCCAGATCGGACCAGTAACAGCGGAGTTATGGCCATTGATTTAGTTAAAAATGCTATATTTTGCCTCAAGACGATAGGGCCTTCATTTTTCACCCTGTCTTTACCAAACTTTACCGCATTGTTAATATCAATGAAAGCTCGGACAAGTTCGAAAACCAGCCATATCGGAATAGTAACAGCGGAGTTACGGCCCTTGATTTAGTTAAAAATGCTATATTTTGCGTCGTTAAGACGATAGGGGCTTCATTTTTCATTCGATCTTTA
The DNA here is from genome assembly GCA_037043455.1 of Cyrtodaria siliqua. Classification (NCBI taxonomy): domain Eukaryota; kingdom Metazoa; phylum Mollusca; class Bivalvia; order Adapedonta; family Hiatellidae; genus Cyrtodaria; species Cyrtodaria siliqua. The sequence continues at coordinate 98,338 of JAWPHD010001613.1, forward strand.
CCAAACTTTATAGGATTGTTAATGTGGTTAAAAGCTCTTAACAAGTTCGAAATCCAGCCATATCGGACCAGGAACAGTGGAGTTATGGCCCTTCATTTAGTTCAAAATGCTATATTTTGCCTTGTTGAGACGATGGGGACTTCATTGTTCATCCGATCTTTACCAAACTTTATCAGTTTGTTACTATCAATGAAAGCTCGGACAAGTTCAAAAACCAGCCTGATCGAACCAGTAACAGCGGAGTTATGGCCCTTGACTTAGTTGAAAATGCTATATGTTGCCTCGTTAAGACGATAGGGGCTTCATTTTTCATTCGATCTTTACCAAACTGTACCAGATTGTTACTATCAATGAAAGGTTGGACAAGTTCGAAAACCAGCCAGTTCGCACCAACAACAGCAGAGTTATAGCCCTTGATTTAGTTAAAGATTCTATATTTTGTCTCGTTAAGACGATAGGGCCTTCATTTTTCATCCAAACTTTACCAGATTGTTAATATAAATGAAAGCTTGGACAAGTTCAAAAACCAGCCAGTTTGGACCAGTAACAGCGCAGTTATGGCCCTTGATTTAGTTATATATATGCTATATTTTGCCTCGTTAATACTACAATAGGGCCTTAATTTTTCATCCGATCTTTACCAAACTTTACCAGATTGTTTCTATCAAGAAAGCTCTAAGAAATTTGAAAAACAGCCAAATTGGACCATTTACACCGGAGTTATGGCCCTTGATTTTCTGAAATATGCTATATTTTGGCCTCATTAAGAAAGGGCCTTGATTTGGCCAGATTTCTGTGAAACTTTTCAAGGATTATCAGTACCAAGCCTAGTTGTACATATCGTCACCATGTTCCGGTTGAATGATTTTGGCAGAGTTATGTCCCTTTAAAGGTTTTAATACACAAACTTTGTCTGGACTAGTTCTCCTGAACCCCTGGCTGGATTTAAACGAAACTTGACAAGGATGATCAGTATCAGGTCTAGTTGTGCAAATCATTGCCGTGTTCCGGTTGAATGATTTTTGGCAGAGTTATGGCCCTTTAAAGGTTTTAATACACAAATTTTATCTGGACGTTCTCCTGAAGCCTCCCCACATTTCAACGAAACTTTACAGGGATGATCAGCAGCAAGCATAGTTGCGCATATCATCGTGGCATTCCGGTTAACAGATTTTTGGTGGAGTTATGGCCCTTTAAAGTTTTTTGACACAAACATTTTCCGGGCTAGTTCTCCTGAACCCCTGACTGGATTTTAACGAAACTTTACAAGGATGATCAGTATCAAGCCTAGTTGTACATATCTTCGCCATATTCGTGTTGAATTATTTTTGGCAGAGTTATGGCCCTTTAAAGGTTTTAATAGCCAAACATTGTCCAGATTAGTCTCTTCTTATCTGCTTGCTGGATTTCAACGAATCTTGATGTAGATGATCAGTACCAAGCCAGTAGTTGCACCTGTCATTGCCGTGTTGTGGTTGAATGAATTTTGGCAGAGTTATGACCCCTAAAAGGTTTTAATACACTAACTTTGTACAGACTAGTTCTCCTGAACCTCTGGCTGGATTTCAACAAAACTTGTCAGGGACAATTAGTACCAAGCCTAGTTGCGTAGATCATCACCATGTTCTGGTTGAACAATATTTGAAAGAGTTATGGCAACTTACACATAAACTTTATCTAGAGCCAGTAATGTCTGATCAGAGATCAGCAGAGCTTATGCCGTGGTGTGGCGTCCGTCGTCCGTCTGTCCGTCCGTAAACTTTTTTTTTTAGCAACTACTCCTCTGAAACTACTGATTGGTTGTTATGAAACTTTACAAAAATGTTGCCCATGAAGTCTAGTTAATCCTATAATGGTTGATCCTAGCAAAAATATGTTGATGTGAAATCCAAGATGGCCGCCAGATCTAAAAATAGATTTTTAAAATACAAGTTTGTAGCGACTACTTCTTAAAAACTATAAGTGATATTGATATGGGACTTTTTCTAAAATGATCAGCATGACATGATGTTGGTCCTTGTCAAAAATCGTTTTGATTCGACGTTAAACATGGCTGCCAGTGGCCATTTTTATTTACATTTATTTAGTAAAAACTTGTAGCGACTACTCCTATGAAACTACGTGATGGATTTTCATGAAACTTCTCAGGAATGTTGACCCAGCTATCAAAAATCTATCAGTAGAGCTTCAAGGTCATTGACCTCTTGTTTTTTTTAACCATACTAAAATTTAAGCTGATGGTATCTGATTTTCATAACTTGTTATATCCATTCTAAATAGACATTTCTGCCAAGGTTAAGACATTTCTTGAATATACCAACCCTTTCTAGGGCTTTTTATTTCTTGAACATTTTTAACCCTTTCCAGGGCCTTTTTACGTTTCTCTGTTGATGCTAATACATGTTATCTTTCCATAGCAAAATATGTATCCCCCACACACCCCCACCCACTCTCTCCCAAAAAAAATTAATTTAATTGTACAATATTACTTTTTAAACCAGAATATATTTAAGATAAAAATGATAAATTCATAGATCCTTACAAATCTGTAGCCCCTGTCCACCATTTTGTAACACCTGCCCATCATTCTGTAACCCCTGCCCACCATTCTGTAACCCTGCCAACCATTGCCCATCTGTAACCCTTGCCCACCACCGCCCATCTGTAACCCCTGCCCACCATTGCCCATCTGTAACCCCTGCCCACCATTGCCCATCTGTAAACCCTGCCCACCATTGCCCAAAAACATTTACCAAGTGTTCTATGGCTTATTGGGACAACATTTGCTTTATCTACCTAGACCTGTGTAAATACCTGTCAGGTTGATGCTATTTTCAGACAGTATTTGATTTAAAAGGGCCCTGCAAGCTGAAAGAATTATTAAAATACCATCAAAAATAAAGGAGATTTATCTTATAACCTATTGAACATTTGCAAAGAAACAAAGGGAGGCAGCCATCTTCGAATGATGATGTCATCGCGCCTTTTTACCATATATGGTATAATATATGGTGATCGTCATCGTCATCCAAGATGGCTGCCTCCCTTTATGTATATAGTAAAAAGAAGCGATGAGGTCATCGTTTCAAGATGGCTGCCTCCTTTCATGTTTCTTGGCACATTTTCAATAAGTCATATCTCCTTTATATTTCATGGTATTTTAATAATTCTTTCAGGGTCATTCCATTAAGACATACTGGGGACCCCAGGAAGGCAGTTTATTAAACATCTATGGGTGAACCCTATTTTTCAAAATTTGGTTCTTTAAACTCCATTTTGCATCTATGGGTGGGTGTTCAATTTCAAAAGTGCCTTCCTGGGGTCCCATGTATATTTCAATGTAATATCCCTCAGCTAACTTAGTTTTTCCGACCCTTTAAAATAAATTTTGTTTAAAAATAGTGCATCAACCCTTTTTAATAATTTGTTAAATGACATGGTCATGTTCTTATGTGATTGACAGGATGGTTGTACGACTTATTGTAACGATTGCTAAATAAATTTACATGAATACACAATAAGAAATGCGAGTTTGTATTTGCAGGATTCCATCGGAGGTAATTCTAAGACGATTCTGATAGCATGCGTCCATCCCGGTCACAAGTAGGTTTGACATAAGCTTTAAAAAATTGTGCGTTTCCACTAACATACTCACTCCTATTTCTAATCACAGAAATACATCTTTTAATTGAAATTTTTGTTGTATTTAAAAAAAAGATCAATCTGCCTACCAACCTTATTTTGTTCTTGCTGTCAGTGGAAACGCAGTGTCTTCATTAAGAAATGAATTGGACATTAAGTGTTACCCTTGCCTGCCCATCTGTACGAAAAACTTTTAAATTCATGTTTTTAGTTAAATCCATTTCTCGGACATGGGAAGACAGAGCTTTCAAACTTCACACATGTTTAAATATGTTTATGTCTTTGTGACAGCAGTATGCTCCCTAACAGAGGTCAGTCAAAATGAATGACCTTGACCTATTTTTCGGACTTGATTTGCATTGAAATTTTATTTTATATGATTGATAGCGTTAAAGCTGGGTAGCCTTGTTCCACATAACACATTTTTATAGTGTTACCCCTCTGCGTCTGTCCGTCCATGCGTCCTAATGTTGTCCGGGCTCTAACTTGAGTAATTCTTATCCAATATTCTCTTGGTGAAATTATATACGGCACAATGTCTCTTCCAAGATTTGATAATCGGCCTCATTGCCCCAATAATTCCAGAGTTATGCCCCATGGAATAGTAAAAATTCACGAAATTAATGTTCGAAGACAATTTCTTTAATTAATATTTGAATTAATATTTGAAGCAATGACAGGGACACATTTCTAGTTATTACTTGCATTCTCAATATATATATATAATATTGTATGAGGTTCTTTAACACGTTTTTCTAAAACAAGTGATTACCTTATATCTAAATCACACATTTGGCCAGACTTCATATACACATAACAACTGACCTTATGTTTCTATATATCACAAAATGTTGATTGCCTAATTTATTACAGAATTATGGCCCTTTTTTTGAATTGGATTTCTCTACTCTAATACTGTATTGTGACCCTTCTTTAATATTGTATAATGTCCCTTAACACATTTTTCTCAAACAGTTTTGAATGGATTGTTTCCAGACTTCATATACACATAACAACTGATGACCGTAAATCCCTCTACATCACACATTGTTGATTGCCTAATTTATTACAGAGTTATTGCCCTTTGTTGACTTAGAATTCTCATCTCTAATATTGTATAATTAACTTCATGTGGCTTTCACTTTAAAACTTTTCAAAGTGGTTGTGTTTATCACCTTTGGTGATAGTTTAGTTGTGTATAGTAAATGGTAAATTTCAGAGTGTTTTGTTATTTTTTAGATATTCCAGAGAGAAGCTAACAACCCTCCAGTTCGCCAAGAGAGTTAAAATGATAAAGAAGAAGGTATTTACAAAATGTGTCTATTGTGTACATGAATGAAACGGGGTTTTACGTCCCATTTACATATCATATTAGGTTTCTTTTGGGACAGCAGCCTCAGAAGGAGATGATTCCCATCAGACATGACTCCGACAGGGAGCGAATCTATGCTGGGCGGAGGTCTGTAGCTCTTAGGCCAAGGCCTTATCTAGCGAGACCGCTCTATAGTGTGCAAGTAGCATATTTAGTGCACACATGCAAACTTGTGGCTAATTTAAAATATGCCCAGGACATTGATTTGAGACCCCCTCCCATCCAGACATAGTTTAAAGGCCTGGAAAAGAACTCCAGGTGTGTTATGATTTTCGTCTAAGATGGGCCAGTGCCAATAGCCATCTATTCAATGAATTAATAAAATTTCATTGTCTGCCTAAGTGGAAGCCTAAACATTTTGATCATTGTCAGCATGCACCATTTTACTTTGTACCAGTTAATGGCCCCTACACTATCTTCATGATCAATAAAGAAACTGTAAGCCACACACCACATCTACATCTATACATTTTGACCGACGTTGATCTAACTGTTTGGTCATAAATTCCTACTTATTTTATATTTTTTGGCAATCAATTCCTCCTACTTTTTTCTTACTTTTTGAAAAATGGTCACCAGAAAGCCTGCTTTAGTGATTATTGTTGGGTTATTCATATATTTTTTTAAGTAACCTAGAGCTCTACATATTCAGTATTTCAAACTTTAAAAAACAAACAATGCATTCTAGGTGGTCCTACAGGTTTCAATGTTTCTTCGAATAATATGCTAGCTGTTTCACCAAAACAATATCTTTCTGTGATAGTGATGCTACTATATAACTATAACTATATAATTATATATATAACTATCCAGAATGCACATCATGGCTTCCAGGATACAATTACTAGTTCAGAGATGCCAAAGTAGAACTGTGTACTTTATTTCATGTGTAATTATATTTTTATACTTGTATCGTTTAGGCTGTATTGAATGAGAACTCCTTTGGCAATATACAGCAGCTACAAAACGAACTTAAAGCCGTTAAAGAAGAGCTGCATATGTACAAGTCTGGGGATATACACAGTCAGTGCGTTGCTGGTAAGTAACTTTGCCAGTCAACACTTGTTTCAGATTGCCACTAGTCCCGGAGTCGTATGATTTAGTCACAAATTGCCCTGAAGATGAATTGTCTGTCAGAACTGGGAAGTGACCACTTCCCAGAACTGGGAAGTGACCACTTCCCCATATTTCTTGAACATATCGGCCCTCCACTTCTCGAAAAAACGCAACGAAAGGCTGATTGCAACTACTCTGTTTACCAAAACTCTTCATGATATAGCTGATCAAACTATTCCAAAAACCTCTGCAAATCCAAAACGCCCACATAAACCATGGTACGACGATGACTGCAAAAAGGCAGTCAGCGATCGTAAAGCTGCATTAAATAATTTTAACTTGCGGCCAACTCAAACAAATTTTAGATAACTTTAGATTTCTTCTTTCCAATGCCCGTCGTACTATTAAGAATAGCAAGAGGAAATCCTGGAGATCTTACGTCTCTAGGCTGAATTCTCGCTCATCTCTTATTTAAAGAAGACATGGGACATGGTCCGGAAAATAAGTGGTAAAGGTTATTCTAGTTCTGTAAATCATCTTAAAACAGATAATGGAGATATAACATCTGTCAAAGATATTACAAACACTATGGCAGAAACTTTTTCAAAAAAAAAATTCTTCTGAAAATTCTCACATTTTTTCTGAAAAATGAGAAACTAAAAGAACAGAAGAAGCTTAAATTCAAGTCGAAAACTTGTATAAATACAATAAACTATTCACTCTCAAAGAACTTCGAGAGTCCGTTAAAAAGGCTCATGATACATCAGCTGGTCCTGATGATATCCATTATCAGTTATTAAAACATTTACCTGAATCCTGTCTCTCTACCATTCTTGATATATATTGAATAAGGTTTGTGTGACGGAACCCAATAAATTATCACCCAATCGCTTTAACGAGTTGTATCTGTAAAACCATGGAACGAATGATTAATGAGAGACTTGTTTGGTACCTGGAGTCCAACAAACTGATAACAAAGTATCAAAGTGGATTCCGGTGCCAACGAGGCACAACAGACAATCTCATTCGATTTGAATCGTTTATTAGGGAAGCTTTCATAAAAAAAGAACATCTAGTCGCTGTATTCTTTGACTTGGAGAAAGCTTATGATACTGCATGGAAGTACGGTATTATGAATGATCTACATGACATTGGTCTTAGAGGCCGATTACCCATTTTTATAGAGAAATTCTTAGATGATAGACAGTTTTGTGTCCGAATGGGTTCAACCATCTTTGATATTCATGAACAGGAGATGGGTGTTCAACAGGGCAGCATACTCTCTGGCACGCTTTTTAATATAAAGATTAACAGTACAGTAAAATGCATCAATCCAGGTGTGGATTGTTCTCTATATGTTGACGACATTGTTATATGTTATCGTGCAAAAAACATGAATACTATTGAGAGACAATTACAACAATGTCTCGATAAACTTCAGACCTGGTCTGATGAAAATGGTTTTAAATTTTCTAAATCTTAAACCAGTTGTATGCACTTTTGACAACTACGCAAACATCACGAAGACCCTCATCTAACACTGGGCGGTTCACCTTTACTAGTAGTGGATGAGACAAAATTCCTAGGTCTTATTTTTGACCGTAAATTAACGTTTATACCACACCTTAAATACTGGAAGGCCAAATGCCTTAAAGCTCTTCTTTTGCGACTTTACAGATCTCTTATCCGATCCAAGCTGGGCTACGGCTCAATAGAATAGGATAAGACTCGCAAGTCGTACTTGCAGATGCTCGATCCTATACATAATCAAGGATTACGACTCGCCTTAGGAGCCTTTCGTACATCACCAGCCGAAAGTTTATATGTTGAAGCTAGTGAACCATCACTGTCTCGTAGACGGGACAAATTAGCCCTTCAGTATACCATTAAAATTACAATCTAACCCTTCAAATCCAACTTTCAATACTGTTTTTAATCTTAATTATGAACCACTTTTTGATCGAAAACCGAAGGCCATTCGGTCTTCGTATTAAACCAAAATTAAGTCACTGAAATCGACCTAAATTTGATTGCCAAGTACAAAGTACCATAATTCCACCGTGGACTTTGGACACACCAACAATTATTTTTGATCTTTGTAATAATAACAAATCCATTACAGATCCTACTATCTTTCAAAGCAAATTTAATGAAATTTAATCGAAATACAGTAACTTTCAACATATATACACAGATGGTTATAAAGATGGAAACAAGGTAGCTGCAGCACCTGTTGTTCACAAACATAGCATAAAGAGCCGCCTGCCTGACAAGGCCTCTATCTTCTAAGCTGAACTTGCCTTAAATTATATTCAGAAATCTGATGATGACCATGTTGTAATATTTTCTACTTCCCTTTCATCTCTTCAAGCACTGGGTAATATGAAACATGATAATCCAGTTGTGCTTCAACTTTTAGAAAAGTACAATTCTCTTATAGTTGATAATGTTATTATTTTCTGCTGGCTTCCAAGCCATGTAGGAATACGTGGTAATGATAGAGCTGATTGTGCTGCTAAGGCAACATTAGGTTTACATATATCCAAATTACCTTTATTCTAATTTTAAAAGTTGTATCAACACATATATTTGTAACTCTTGGCAAGCCGCTAGGGACTTGTCGGTGAACAATAAACTCCATTCTATTAAACCGTTATTTGGAGAATGGCGTCCATCTAGTAGAACCATTTGTCGAGAGGAAGTTGTCCTAGCCAGGCTCAGGATAGGGCATACACGCTATACTCATACATATTTATTACAAGGTGAGCAGTTGCCAGAATGTATACCCTGTTTTGCACCGTTAACGATCAAACATATCTTGTTGGAATGTGTAGACTTTGATCCTATGCGACAAAGATACTACACAGTTAATACTTTGAAAGAATTATTTGATACTATAGATTTTAGTCTTGTTTTAGATTTCCTTAAATCAGACTTTATAAATCAATATAATCTTTCCTATTAACTTGTTTACAAGCCCGTTGGTGGGCATTTGTTGATTTACATATATACATAGTTTTTTTTTGCTACCATGTCATCCCTTATTTGTAGATAGTTTTATCTTTATACTTTTACATTATTTTTAATTACTACTTCATTCCTCCATGCTTCATCATGGTTATTTATGTGTCGAAGTGCCGTAAATCACCATTCATTCAAAACTGGGATGTAACCGGCCTGACATCTATCGCAGGGTTTCCCCTGGGGCCATTAAGGCCTTTCTGGAAGGCAAAACATGCCTTCATCTCATGAACATGCCTTATCTCATCAACATGCCTTCATCTCATCAACATGCTTTAATTGTCAGTGTTACATCCATCTAGGGCTATTTAAAAGCATTTATGTGACCTTATCAGTTGAATTTTGCTCCAGAACTATGACAAATGGAGGATCTTTGTTTGTTTTCAGTGAATATAGGATTTATTTTCATCGAAGTGAGAATTTTTTTTCACGAGTGAAAATATTTGATTTTTCTCACTTTTAGATAAAAAAATCCTACATTCACGACAAACCAACAAATATTATATTCTCACAATCTGGAAATGTATGCAGAAAAAATATAACCCGCCAAAGCAATGACGTCAATAATGTGACAACGTCCACAGTTGCATGACAACATTTTGAGTGAAAATGAAAATATGAAGTTTTATTTTAATCATAAAGTCCACTTTCACTAAATCCCGCTTGGAGCTCGACTTGTGAGAAAAAGTTGATTCATACGGATGGCGGGAGTTGTAAAATACTGGTTTTATTCAGGAAATGTGGTTGGTCTGCCTCCACCACAAAAAAATGACAGTCGTAGATATAACCTTGCATGTGTTGAAAGTGACGTAAAACACCATACAAAGGAAAGTATATAAAAATGTTATTTTTTACTGTAGATTAACTTCTGTATAACAAAGAGTAAACTTAAAGTGCTGTTTCTGAAATCCAACATCGCAATTTTTAGTGGAAAACCCTGCATCGGGCCAAAAAACAATCTACTCCAGAGTAAAAGTTGGTAGATCCTCTGTCTATATCCTCAATGTATAATATATATGATCTAATGCTCTCCGGGACCAACCATACATATTTAAATAATATATTGATGTGCTGTTAAACAACAATTCAGTTCAGTTATTATCACTTTTATATCTTACGTCCAGTGGCGTCAACCCCAGCTTTAAAAGTGATGTTCCTACAGGCAATGCAGCTGCAACAGATAAAGAAGTGGAGAAAATAGTAAATTCCATTTTCTCATTGTGTGCCTCTTTAAAAGAATCCATACTATACTAAAACTTTCAAATAATCGAGATTGCATGATTCTGCAAATAAAATTGCGATGTTCTTTAAAAGAAAACCAATAATTATTGCTTTTGTACATGTACTGTAAATACAGACATATCAAGCAAACATTTTATAAAGGTATAGCAAAGTTTCTTTAAAGAGTTGAAAACATCCAATACACAATATATAACCTTCAAATACATTTCAAATTCAAAACAGCAGTAAACAAATTTAACACTCCCCCATCCTATCAGTAAAGTCAAGTATAGACTATAAAAAAGAAACCACAAGTCGACACCCTATGCTGTAAAACAAAACTACTGCATATACATAGCTGTTGTGTGATTTACATTATTAGATATGGAATTTGTAGCTTTAAGGATGTAAACACTGATTTTCGTAAATGTCCCTATTTTATTATTTACAGGAACTGCTGGATCAGATAAAAGAACTGAGAGGTATAATTCAGAAGAAAGATCGGGCACTACAGACTTACAAGATGATTATAAAATTCAGAGAAAACAACATATCTTGTCTCAGGTTAAAGTTGGAAGGAGTGGAAGTACAAGATACAAGAATGGTAAGTGTGATATTAAAAGTGTAGATTATATTTAAGAGCTTACTTAGTTTATAAGATTTGTATCACATAACGTCCCTTGTTAGCAGTGTCGAACACCCATTTAATATTCTATTGTATGACACACGTGTCGTACAACCTGGAACGATTTTGATTGGTTGAGTTTAACCTGTAACACTGCGCAAGTTTATTAACTGCAACTATTTTATTTATTACAAATTCACCCAGATCTGAGTCATAAACTTATTATTTTTTGAGACGGGTTATAAAAATAATGCACGTTATACAAAACGTTGTTGTTGGTTTGTTAAAAAGTTGGCGTAAACTGCTATTTTGTAAAGAGGTAAAACACAAACTCTTTTATACGCAACGTTATATGTGAGACGTGACGTTACGATGTCACATATTTTATGATGTTTTGGCGCTAAAGTGTGTCTGACGTCATGGCGGTTCTATGTCCATCTGAATTAATTTTACTAATTTGATTACAATGTTATGTGATAAAAAGTATATTAAAATCGTATATAAGATTTATGAAACTCATTATGAATTATTTTTAATTTTAACTCGCCAAAAGGCTCATTAAAATTAAAATAATTCAACTCGTTTCATAAATCTTATATGAAATGGGAACTCGTTTAAGATCCTCTATGTATTGGGATACATGCATGAATTTTTCCCCGTAATAATATTCTGTGACTTTTATGAGTGCAATATTTATACGCGGAAAAATGAGTGTACTGGCTTAGAAGCAAAAGTCCTCATGAAAATTGACCTTTTTCTTAGATATCTCAATACAATGTATTTTTAACAATCGATATTTCCATAAAATAACGGTTACTCCATGGATGTTTCATTTGTAAACAAAATATCCGTGTAAGAAATGTATGCGTAAGAAATACCTTCTGGCAGGGGGTACGGTACCAAAAGGGGTATTTTAACGTCGTGAAAAGTAGGCAAAGAAGCAATACTCGGCGTCATAAAAAAACTTCTACGATGATGTGTTGTACAATAATAGGCATATTTACTTAAGATTAATGACTAATATAATTTTGTATAATTTTATGTCTGCAAAACCAATTTAAACATCCTGAAATTCCGGATTCCGAATTTGGGAGGCCAACATACTATTCAGATTTCTTCAAAGGCAAATAAAAATGTTGTACTTAATTTAATGAACGTGTTGTCTCCCTTTGATACTAAGTTATTTAGCAGGTGCTTTTTGTGTGTTGTTTGCTATTTATAGAAATTGAGTATATAAAATCCTGTCTAGTTCCCCAACATTATTTTTATAATGGAGCCATCTTGTATATATGCGCGCACATTCCCACGTGACAATGTTTACAAATTAAGTGCACATTTGAGTTTACAGTCAGTATTTGCTTTTTGACATATTTATACCCCCACATAAACGAAGTTTAGTGGGGGTATAAATGAGTGAGCTTGTCAGTCGGTCCGTCGGTTGGTCTGTTGGTTTTTACGGTGTCCGGACGATAACTCGTGATAGGGTTGATGGATTTAAATAATATTTGGTACACAAGTATAACACCATAAAATACAGGTCAAGTTCGACTTTGGTTACAAACCACTAGTTTTTGATGGAGTTATGGCCCCTTTTTAACTTAGAATTTGCCAAAAAAAATGCTGCAGTCAACTCTGAGGAACCTGCTGATTTGGGTTTGTATTAAATTTAAACAATTTATAATGCATCCTCTTCATGACCATGTCTCTTTTTATTACACTTATATATCTTTGACTTGAATGGTGTAACACACACTTTTTTGTTAGTCTTCTTCCCTGATCACTAACAATATCGAAAACTCTCTCCTCTCCTCCTCTCATCTCCTCTCCCCTCTGTCTCTCTCTCTTTCTCTTTCTCTCTCTCATTATTTTTTTTCCCTGTTGATTTCATATTTTGTAGTTTAAATAATTTGTTTGCCATTGTCTAAATTGTATGAATATTTTGTAGCGGGATGGCCGGATTTCTAATGTTGTTATAAATTGTGGCCGGACCCCATTTCCATGTACATTTATTGGAAATAATATGATTAAACTAGACCATTGTTTTCTTGTGGTTGCCATGTTTATGTGACAAGGCGGTATTGGGGGGGTATTAATCACTTTCAGTGATAACTATAGTTTTTCTTGTTTTTGAATTTAGATTAAGCGCTTATGCATTTCAGATAACACATACTGAAAAAAATTCCATCCGAATTAAAAGTTTTAACGAGTGCTTCTCGACGACTAATGCTTCTTCGCCAGTAAATATCCCACTACAAAGCTTTTTATTGCATACACATTAATATGAAAATGAATATTTGGAACAAAACAATAGGTTTTAACATTAATTTTAATTTAATGCAAAATAGTAGTTCCAGTATAATGATTTCATAACACGTCTGTCAATATAATCATGTCAGTATGGGCAAATATTGACATTTCCTGTTAACTGAAAATAAATAGAGCTTGTAAATGTGTATACAATAAAATCATTTAAAGGTCTATGGATCGAAATGCTGTGATAATATGATATGTCAGATGACTGTTGTCATTAAGTGTACACATGCGATAATTGTTTATCTTCATTATTTCAGGAAGACCTACAGCGGGAGATTGAGCTCCTACGCTCGCAGGACGAGCACCTCTCCCAGGTCGCCGCTCTTCACATGGACATCATAACACAACTCAATGCTAAAATCACACGTCAGGAGACGCAGACTTCACTGGCCAACGTACAGGCCGATATGCAGGTGATGCAGCAGCTGTAGGATAAATACAGGGAGCTTGTGGCAGAGCAGGAATTGTCTGATGGTGAGCCACTTATCATGTCGATTTATATAATTCTGCCGAGAAACAGGGTGCCTGAGATAAAATCTTATCCAGGCAGTTACTTTCCTGTTAGGTGCACCTCTTTTGATGATGTCAGCACCTCTTTTGATAACGTCAGGGTATCTTTTATGACGTCTGGGTATTTTTGAACGAAAAAAATTAAAAAAAGGTAAATTAAATGATATTAAACAACCAACATGATAAATAGAAGATCATAATATCCAGTTTTTCTGGTTTGGCACGTAAAATATGCACAGCCTCGGACTTGAGTTTTCTCTGCCTCACCTGATAAACTGGATATGATCAGGCATTAACATGATATTCTATATATATCTCCACTGAATGCGATGTTTATCAGTCTCAAAGTCTGTCTGTAGATATTGTTTTCCGTTACTAAATTAAGACCGTTTTTAGTGTGTCCAAATTTACAAATGGCAGCGATACATGTATAACAAAATGAAGTTTGAATTTCAGTGATTGCCCTTAACTGATAAAGAAAAAGAAAGTGACCATTTCTGACTGGTACCTTTAATCATGTAGTGTTATATGTATTTAAATATTTTCACTTTTGCTATAACTGATATTTTCAAAATAGAGATCTTATTAGTAATAGGCACATCATCCAAAAAATCAATAATGAACCGGAAGCCTCTTTACAATACATGTAAAAACCAGACTGGAAAAAACAAAAATCAAAAAGGGCCTAAGAAACCGATGGTTTAAATCGAGCTTCAACAACGGTATGAAAGTTCCTGCAGAAAGATGCAGCCACTTATTTTACCCTTTTGGCAGTCTTTGAATTAAATTTTTTATGTCACTAGCCCAAATTCTTATATTCTCAATGAAACCCCGTATATTTTTCTTTAGCCCGACTACGTAAATTAAAGTTTTTTCACTAGCCCAAATGACAGTTTACTAGCCCCGAGCTTCGGGCTAGTGGGTTAATTTTAGGACTGTTTTGGGAATGGTACCGGTACCCATTTAATTGGGAAAATTTACATTGTTTTAGCTTAAAGAGACATATGGCAATCTTGAGTTTTATATCAGGCATTACAATGAGTATAGGGATTTATTAATTCTGTATATTAATCATTTTGACTTTAAAACTTCTTGCATATAATTAAATAAACAAGATGCCCAAGAGGGCCTGTGGACGCTCTACTGGCTAACATGGCTCTAATAACATCAATGAAGCGAGTGACTGCCATTTACGTTTTTTAGGAAGTTTCGGGCACAAAACAGCTTTTGAACTAATTCAAGGGCCATAACTAAAGAATCTCTTAAAGTTCGGTAAAGATCAGATGAAAATGAAGGTCCTACTGTATTAACGAGGCAAAATATAGCATTTTTAACTAAATCAAGAGCCATAACTCCTCTGTTACTGGTCCGACTGGTCCAACATAGAGCTAAAAAAATAAATATTAATTACAAACAAGAGGCCCAAGAGGGCCTGTGGACGCTCTACTGTCTAACACGGCTCTTATAACATCAGTGAAGCGAGTGACTGCCATTAACGTTTTTTTGAAAGTTTCGGGCAAATACAGCTTTTTAACTAAATCAAGGGCCATAACTAAAGAATCTAGTAATGTTTGGTAAAGATCAGATGAAAAATGAAGGCCATACCGTATTAACGAGGCAAAATAGAGCATTTTTAACTAAATCAAGAGCCATAACTCCTCTGTTACTGGTCCGACTGGTCCAACATAGATCTAAAAAAAAAATATGAAAAAAAGGAATAATTTCAAAAAAAATGAAAAATGAAAAAAATAATATTAATTAAAAAAAAAAATTAAATAAAAATATTTTTTTTTAATAATAACAATAAAAAAGAGTCGTAAAATCTGGTAAAGTTTGGCAAAGATCAGATGAAAAATGAAGGCCCTATCGTATTTAACAAAATCAAGGGCCATAACTCCGCTGTTACTGGTCCGATCTGGTTGGTTTTCGAACTTGACCAAGCTTTCATAGACATTAACAATCTGACAAAGTTTGGAAAAGATGGGATGACCAATGATGCCCCTATAGTCTTAACGTGGCAAAATATAGCATTTTTAACTAAATCAAGGGCCATAACTCCGCTGTTACTAGTCCGATATGGCTGTTTTTCAAACTTGTTCGAGCTTTCAATGACATTAACAATCTGATAAAGATTGGTAAAGATTGGATGAACAATGAAGCCCCTAGCGTCTTAACGAGGCAAAATATAGCATTTTTAACTAAATCAAGGGCCATAACTCCGCCAAAATCATTCAACTGGAACACAGTGACGATTTGTACAACTAGGCTTGGTACTGATCATCCCTGAAAAAATTCAATGAAATTTGGCCAAATGAAGGCCCTTTCTTCTTAATGAGGCAAAATATAGCAATATAGCATTTTCAACTAAATCAAGGACCATAACTCTGGTGTTACTTGTCCGATCTGGCTGGTTTTCGAACTTGTCCGAGCTTTCATTGATATTAACAATGTGGTAAAGTTTGGTAAAGATAGGTTGAAAAATGAAGGCCCTATCGTCTTAACGAGGCAAAATATACTGTATCTGACCTAAAAGAAAATGGTGTTAGTTTTTTAAAAAAGAAGATTGTAGCGACTACTTCTTGAAAACTATAAGTGATATTGATATGCGTCTTTTCCTAAAATGATCAGTATGACATGATGTTGATCCTTGTCGAAAATCGTTTTGATTCGATGTTAAACATGGCTGTCAGCGGCCATCTTTGTTTACATAAGAGTTATCTAGTAAAAACTTGTAGCGACTACTCCTCTTTAACTACTGGACAGATTTTCATGAAACTTCACAGGAATGTTGCTCTTGATGTCTTATTGATCCTAGCAAAATTGCAGGTCGGCCGAAATTCAGGATGGCCGCCATGGCTAAAAATAGATTTTCAAAATACAAGTTTGTAGCATCTACTTCTTGAAAACTATAAGTGATATTGATATGGGACTTTTTCTAAAACTTCCATTTAAACATCATTGACCTTTTTTATTAAGTCCAACCCCCATTACGCGAGACCTGTGAATCTGCGGATTTCTTGTTTATCTGAACTTTATTAAACTTGGCCAGGTTGTTGATATCAATGAAAACTTGGACACATTCGAAAACAAGCCAGGTCGAATCAGTATTTCTGGAGTATTGGCCCTTGATTTTATTAAATATGCTATATTTTGCCTCGTTAAGACATAAGGGCCTTTTTCATCGGCTCTTTCAATACTGAGCTTGGCCAGATTGTTGCTATCATTGAAAGCTCAAATAATTTCTATTGCCCTTGATTTACAGTAGATAAAATATGCCATATTTTGCGTTCAGTCGGCGATTTTTTTTCACCATTTTGGGAATGGGTCCGTGACCGGTCAGATTGGGAAAAAACAGGCGATTTTTCTCAAAATTGGGAGAAAACGCGCATTTTTTCTCAGAATTGGGGAAAAAAATTACACAGAAAAGCAGAAGAAAAGCCTAAAACCCTGGTAAAAAACTTTATTTAGAAGATAATATTCTAAAACATTTTACAATTTTGGGAAGAAAAATCTGGAATTGGGATTTTTTTTTTTGATTTTTTTTTTACTCAAAATAGGGAATAATGCTATTTTTTGGCGATTGGGAATGGGTCCGTCGTCCAAAGAAGGAAAAAAAACGCAACGGTTGTTGAAACTTTAGGGCCTTAATTTTTCATCTGATAATATCTAAACTTGTCCTGATTATTCATTTCAATGAAAGCTCGGACAGCTTCAAAAAAATCCAGCTAAATAGTATTATCAGCATAAAGGTTATGGCCCTTGATATAGTTAAATATGCTATATTTTTCCTCATTAATACAATATGGCCTTCATTTTTCATCTGATCTTTACCAAACTTGTTCAGAATGTTAGTATCAGTATACTGCTTTAGGTCCTTCATTTCTCGAATCAAACAAGAACGATGGTAAACCTCTTCCTTTACCCTGCTTACGTAGATTGCCTCTATGCTTGAAAGAAAAATCCTGTAGTTAACCCTGGTTTTTGTAATTCTGCAGTTAAAGCAGTCACTAGCCGAGAGCAGACAGTCTGCAGAGGAGAGGGAGATATACCTGACCAGTGAACTGCAATTCCACATAAAAAGTGTGAAGGAGCTGGAGATGGTGATAGCTGCCAACACGACCAAAAACAAACTGGAAAAGGATAAAATCAATGAGATGCATCTACAGACAGTCAAGGTACAACAGTCACATCATGAATTCAAGAACTTTGAAAGTCCCCATACCATTTTTAAACCTATTGACGAAGTGTTTTAATATATAACGGTTTTTCCATTAAAACATACATGGGGCCACAGGAAGGCAGTTTTTTAATAAACATCTATGGGTGAACCCTATTTTCCAAAATAGCGTCATTCAAACACAATTTTGCTTCTATGGGTGGGTGTTCAGTTTCAAAAGCCCTAACCAACTCATAATTCATTTTTTGCACATAGTTAATATTGTGTATTTTTAAGTGAATAAACCCTTACTTTTAATCAGTACATATACATTATATTATGACCTGAAAACCTGGATAGAGTTTGATTAAATGATTTTGTTGTGTGATTTTGTTGAGTGCTTTTGTTGCGTGATTTGGTTATGTGAATTTGTTGTGTGATTTTGTGATTTTGTTGTGTGATTTTGGTTGTGTGATTTTGTTGTGTGATGTTGTATCATTTTGTTGTTTGATTTTGTTGTTAGCTCGACTATTGAAGAATAAGAGAGCTTATGTAATCACCCCGGGGTTGGCGTTGGCGTCCCACATCAAGGTTTGCATGCTGTGAGCTGTGTTTACAAGTTTATTTCTTATCCTAGCACAACCAAATTTGGCCAATGTTATTTTATATTTTTCATCATTATACATGGATAAGCCATTTAACTGAAACACCATTTTCTTTTAGGTCAGATACAGTAACCGCTATTGTTTTGGGGAGTCGGATTGGTTGAAAAAAGTCTAGGTCTATTAGGGCATATAGTCAGATTGTAAGATAGATTCTGATTAGAATAAATTACCAAAATCATAACAAATCCCCATAAAACATCAGAATATTAAATTTTCAGCATAAAACAGGTTCATTTAGGATATTTTGATTGAAATTTGCAATTTTATTGATAAAATTGTACTGAGGCAAAAAGCAAAAAAAAAGAAAATAAAGTACAATTTATTCACTACCATTCTAGGGTGGCAACTTCAAAGAGGCTGAAAGCATTACATTATATCCAATTTGCTGATCATTTTTGAGTGTATATAAAATAGTCTTATTTAGAAACAGGGATTGAAGGCCAAAAGGCTATAATGTAGGCCTATGGGAAATGCAATAGTGGTATATGACCATTTCAGTCGAACGATTTGTCCAGTCTTTATTATTTTTATAAAATTCTGAGATTCACCATCTGATCTGAGATGATTTTTAATTGCAAAATTAATGCCTTATTTAAATTAGAAAGCTCTCTCAGGGATAAAGACTTGTTTCAAAACAGGGTTTTTGGAAATATTTTTGAAAAACATTTTCCTAGCCTCAGGGCAAGTGTATTTTTAAATGGCAATTGCCCTGCCCAAAACCTCACTTGCCACAAATTTAAGTTCACTTGGTCTAATTTTTGAAAATTTATGCAATAGTGTAAGGCCTGTCTGTACATGTATATCAATGAAATATATTCAGAACTAAACAAATATATTTTCGGTCCTATCTTTTCTTGCGAGTTGAGTTCTTTTTGGAATCGTGAAAACCGGTGACCTATGAAAAAAGAAGCATATCGCTAAGTTTTGCAATGCATTTTGGGAAAGATGCACATCCATATACGTTAATTTTATACTTTATCAATGAAATATACACTGAATGCCTCATCAAATCGCGTTAATAAATGAGTGCTTCGAGTGTATTAAAAGTGTTCGCATTTTTCTCGCAAAACAATCCAGGACCGCGCATTGTTATGATTTACGGTTGTCGTAAAAAATGTGTAGCAGTCGTGAGTAAGCACTGGGACTCGGCTTTGTAGATTTACATTCATACTGGAAACCAGTTATGTCTGAAAAGCGTTTTGCCACAAAAACATTGCATTTTCGAAGTGAAAACAACTTTGGACAGGAGATTTAACAGACTTCGTGAAAAATTATAATAAAGTTGTTTTATTTGTTATGTTTTATTACTAAAACAGAGTATGATAATGGACCTTTGGAAATGGCCGAAAACGACACTAAGTTGACAATTATGTCTATTTGTTTTTGTCAAAAGTAGGTAGTCCACGGGACTACTCAGCTTGGAGGTATAGGTAGTCCCAATGCAAATTCTGGTGGTCTCGGACTACCGTTAGTGTCGAACCCTGGTTATGGCCCTTGATTTAGTTAAAAATGCTATATTTTGCCTCATTAAGACGATAGGGGCTTCATTGTTCATCCGATCTTTACCAAACTTTATCAGATTGTTAATATCAATGAATTTTTTTTGATTTTTCTTTTAAACAATGATTTTTTTATTTTATTTTTTTTTATCTCTGTGTTTGTGTTTGACCTGTCGGACAAGCAACAGAGGAGTTATGGCTCTTGATTTAGTTAAAAATGCTATATTTTGCCTCGTTAATATGGTACGGCCTTCATTTTTCATGTGATCTTTACCAAACTTGACCAGATTCTTTAGTAATGGCCCCGCTGTATTTTGCCCAAAACTTTTAAAAAAAAACGTAAATGGTAGTCTCTCGCTTCATTGATGTTATAAGAGCCATGCTAGCCAGTAAAGCGTCCACATTTTTTTTTTACATATTTCTGTGTTGTTTTGGTCAATTCTTACACATACCTATGTTGCTCCCCACCCCCCTCCCCCTCCACCCCACCCCCACGCTCGAAACTGGAATATTTTTATTTAATGTTTATTGTTTTTTACATATATCTGTTGTTTTGGTAATTTCCTACACATAGCTTCCTACACATATATGTTGCCCCCTCCATCTCCCTCCCACACATATGTTGCCACCTCCATCTCCCTCCCACACACTACCCCCCCCCCCCCCCCCCCCTCCACCCCAAACTTTTTTTTTTCTTCATATTTGCGTGTTGTTTTTGTCAATTCTTACACATAGCTATCTTGCCCCCCACCCCCCAATCAAAATATTTTTATTTTAGCTCTACTGATCAGAGATCAGCGGAGCTTATGCCGTGGTGCGGCGTCCGTCGTCCGTCCGTCCGTCTGTCTGTCTGTCCGTCTGTCTGTCCGTCCGTCTGTCTGTCCGTAAACTTTTTTTTGTAGTGACTACTCCTCTGAAACTACTGAATGGATTTTCATGAAACTTTACAGAAATGTTGCCCATGAAGTCTAGTTGATCCTAGCAAAAATTCATGTTGATGTGAAATCCAAGATGGCCGCCAAATCTAAAAATAGGTTTTTAAAAACAAGTTTGTAGCGACTACTTCTTGAAAACTCTAAGGGATATTGCTATGGGACTTTTTCTAAAATGATCAGCATGACATGATGTTGGTCCTTGTCGAAAATCGTTTTGATTCGACGTTAAACATGGCTGCCAGCGGCCATCTTTGTTTACATAGAGTTATATAATGAAAACTTGTAGCGACTACTCCTCTGAAACTACTTGACGGATTTTCATGAAACTTCACATGAATGTTGCTCTTGATGTCTAATTGATCCTAGCAAATTTTCAGGTCGGCCGGAAATTCAAGATGGCCGCCACGGCTAAAAATAGATTTTTAAAAAATAAGTTTGTAGCGACTACTTCTTGAAAACTATAAGAGATATTGATATGGGACTTTTTCTAAAATGATCAGCATGACATGATGTTGGTCCTTGTCGAAAATCGTTTTGATTTAACGTTAAACATGGCTGCCAGCGGCCATCTTTGTTTACATAGAGTTATATAATGAAAACTTGTAGCGACTACTCCTCTGAAACTACTTGACGGATTTTCATGAAACTTCACAGGAATGTTGCTCTTGATGTCTAATTGATCCTAGCAAAATTTCAGGTCAGCCGGAAATTCAAGATGGCCGCCACGGCTAAAATAAATTTTCAAAATACAAGTTTGTAGCGACTACTTCTTGAAAACTATAAGTGATATTGATATGGGACTTTTTCTAAAATGATCAGCATGATATGATGTTGGTCCTTGTCAAAAATTGTTTTGATTCAACGTTAAGCATGGCTGCCAGCGGCCATCTTTGTTTACATTGAGTTATATAGTAAAAACTTGTAGCGACTACTCCTTTGAAACTACTTGGCAGATTTTCATGAAACTTCAAAGGAATGTTGCTCTTGATGTCTAATTGATCCTATCAAAATTTCAGGTCGGCCTGAAATTCAAGATGGCCGCCACGGCTAAAAATATTTTTACAAAAAACAAGTCTGTAGCGACTACTTCCTGAAATCAAAATCAATCAGTAGAGCTTCAAGGTCATTGACATCTTGTTTATTTTGTTTTACCATATTTCTGTGTTGTGTTGGTCAATTCTTACATAGCTTCTTACACATATATGTTGCCCTCCCCACCCCCAGCCTCTCCAGTGTTCCCATTCACATACATATGTGCGTGGATCACGCATGAAAACAAAAATTCACGCACAGAAAACTGACCTCGTACGTGCATGCACTCACAGAAAATATACAAGTCTGAAAGAAAGCATGACCGTCGGTAGGTTTCCAAATTCTCGTCCACTTTGTCCGAATATTTTTTGAAAAATCAAAACGTAACTAAAACGTTTTGTTTACGAAAACATTATCCCGAGTAATTGCGTCAATTGCCCTATCCCTCTAGTGCATACCACGATGATTGGTTATGACGTCATAAGCACACGCGCTACCTAAATGAAAGTAGAGAAAACATCGACATCTCATTCTTATGGTTTTGACTTATTTCTTTTTCAGATTTAGTAAGTATATTTAAAATAAAAACTTAATAATAGAATAAATGAAGATCAAATGATTAATTCAAATTGTGTTTCGTCTCTCCCGTGTACTATTTATAGATGCGCAAACGTGTTGACTGATATTGGATTTTTACTTGAACGAAATGCACTGTGCTGTGTATTGTAATGCCTTCAGTTGCAAATAAAGTATGTTGAAAGGTTTAAAAATCTTAAAAATTCATAGTGTACCCCCTAAATTTGTAGTGTACCCCCAAAATTTAACAGTAGGGGGTACATTTACCCCCAAATGAAAAAGTCAGTGGGAACACTGCTCTCCCCCATCCCCGCTCAAAACTCGATTTTTTAATTATTTTTTTTACATATTTTTGTGTTGTTTTGGTGAATTCTTACATAGCTTCTTACACATATATGTTGCCCTCACCACCCCCACTCCCCCCAGCATCCAACCCCGCCTCTCCCCCACCCCCACCCTGCACCTCACTCAAAACTCTTGTATATACTAGCTATAAATTTATTATTCTCTGAAAAATCGAATATTCGAGCTGCGCTGTTCTCCGACAACTGTTGTTTGATTTTGTTGTGTGATTTTGTTGTGTGATTTAGTTGTTTGATTTTGTTGTGCGATTTCGTTGTGTGATTTTGTTGTGTGAATGGTTTTGTTGTGTGGTTTTGTTGTGTGATTTTGTTGTATGATTTTGTTGTGTGATTTTGTTGTGTGAATGATTTTGTTGTGTGATTTGTTATGTGATTTTGTTGTATGATTTTGTTGTGTGCTTTTGTTGTGATTTTGTGATTTTGTTGTGTGAATGATTTTGTTGTATGATTTTGTTGTGTGATTTTGTTATGTGATTTTGTTGTATGATTTTGTTATGTGATTTTATTGTATGATTTTGTTGTGTGATTTTGTTGTGTGCTTTTGTTGTGTGCTTTTGTTGTGTGATTTTGTTGTATGATTTTGTTGTGATTTTATTGTGTGATTTTGTTGTGTGATTTTGTTGTGTGATTTTGTTGTGTGATTTTGTTGTATGATTTTGTTATGTGATTTTGTTGTATGATTTTGTAGTGTGATTTTGTTGTGTGATTTTGTTGTGATTTTGTTGTATGATTTTGTTGTGTGATTTTGTTGTATGATTTTGTTGTGATTTTGTTGTGTGATTCCATTGTGTGATTTCGTTGTGTGATTTTGTTGTATGATTTTGTTGTATGATTTTGTTGTATGATTTTATAGTGTGTTTTATAGTGTGATTTTGTTGTGTGATTTTGTTGTATGATTTTGTTGTATATTTTTATTGTGTGATTTTGTTGTGTGATTTTGTTGTGATTTTGTTTTGTGATTTTGTTGTGTGATTCTGTAGTGTGATTTTGTTGTGTGATTTCATTGTGTGATTTCATTGTGTGATTTTTAGCTCTACTGGCCAAGGGCCAGCAGAGCTTATGGGATGGTGTGTTGTCCGTCTTCCGTCGTCCGTCGTCCGTCGTCCGTCCGTCCGTCGTCCGTCCGTTAACTTTTGCTTGTGTACACTCTAGAGGCCACATTTCTGATGCAATCATCATGAAACTTTGTCAGAATGTTTGTCTCAATGAAATCTCGGTCAAGTTCGAAAATGGGTCATGTGGGGTTAAAAACTAGGTCACTAGGTCAAATATTGGAAAAACCTTGTGTACACTCTAAAGGCCATATTTTTGACCCGAGCTTGATGCAACTTTGTCAGAATGTTTGTCTTAATTATATCTTGGTCAAGTTTGAAAATGGGTCACATGGGGTTAAAAACTAGGTCACTAGGTCAAATACTTGAAAAACCTTGTGTACACTCTAGAAGCCGTATTTCTGACCCAATTTTCATGAAACTTTGTCAAAATGTTTGTCTTAATTATATCTTGGTCAAGTTCAAAAATGGGTCACATGGTGTTAAAAACTAGGTCACTAGGTCAAACTTTGGAAAAACCGTGTGTACACTCTAGAGGCCATATTTTTGACCTGATCTTGATGAAACTTTGTCAGAATGTTTGTCTTAATAAAATCTCGGTCAAGTTCAAAAATGGGTCACGTGGGGTCAAAAACTAGGTCACTAGGTCAAATACTTGAAAAACCTTTTGTACACTCTAGAGGTCATATTTGTTACCCAATCTTGATGAAACTTTGTCAAATTGTTTATCTTAATTATATCTTGATCAAGTTCGAAAATGGGTCACATGAAATTAAAAACTAAGTCACTAGGTCAAATACTGGAAAAACCTTGTGTACACTCTAGAGGCCATATTTCTGACCCGATCTTGATGAAACTTCGTCGACATGTTGTCTTAATTGTATTTTCGGTCAAGTTCAAAAATGGGTCATGTGGGGTCAAAAACTAGGTCACTAGGTCAAATACTTGAAAAAACTTGTGTACACTCTAGAGATCATATTTGTTACCCAATCTTAATGAAACTTTGTCAAATTGTTTATCTTAATTATATCTTGATCAAGTTCGGAAATGGGTCACATGAAGTTAAAAACTAGGTCACTAGGTCAAATATTGGAAAAACCTTGTGTACACTCTAGAGGCCATATTTTTGACCCGAGCTTGATGCAACTTTGTCAGAATGTTTGTCTTAATTATATCTTGGTCAAGTTTGAAAATGGGTCACATGGGGTTAAAAACAAGATCACTAGGTCAAATACTTGAAAACCTTGTGTACACTCTAGAAGGCGTATTTCTGACCCAATCTTGATGAAACTTTGTCAAAATGTTTGTCTTAATTATATCTTGGTCAAGTTCAAAAATGGGTCACATGGTTTAAAAACTAGGTCACTAGGTCAAACTTTGGAAAAACCGTGTGTACACTCTAGAGGCCATGTTTTTGACCCGATCTTGATGCAATTTTGTCAGAATATTTGTCTCAATTATAGCTTGGTAAAGTTCGAAAATGGGTCACACAGGGTCAAAAACTAGGTCACTAGGTCAAATACTTATAAAACCTTGTGTACACTCTAGAGGCCATATTTCTGACCCGATCTTGATGAAACTATGTCGACATGTTGTCTTAATTATATTTTGGTCAAGTTCGAAAATGGGTCCCATGGGGTCAAAAACTAGGTCACTAGGTCAAATACTTGAAAAACCTTGTGTACACTCTAGACGCCATATTTTTGACCAGATCTTGATGAAACTTTCTCAGATTGTTTATCTGAATTATATCTTGATCAAGTTTCAAAATGGGTCACATGGGATCAAAAAACTATGTCACTAGGTCAATATTGGAATTTGCTTGTGGGCATTCCAGAGGCCACCATTTTGACCCCTATTCAGCTCACCAGAGCACGGTAGTGGATGGAGTAAACTTGAACAATCTTTTCAAAAACTAAAATGCCTAGCCCTAGAGCATTTATTGCTTTGCAGCATGTGATGGACCTGTGACAATTCTGCCCTGTTCATCGGGAGCCTTACCCTGGGGGTCACATGTTAACATACAGTTATGTAAGCAATACTTGAAAAATCTATATGTCACAAACAAGGACTATAGCTTTCATATTTGGTATGTAGTACCATCTAGCATTTGCTATAAGCTTATGGTCCTCTACCAATTTTGTTCAAATGGTGACCCCGGGGATCACAGTTTACATAGGCTTGTATAGGGAAAAACTTTAAAAAATCTCTGGAACTGCAAAAGTCAGAGGTTTAATATTTTGCATTTGTTATAATCTTATGGTCCTCTACCAAGTTTGTTCAAATAGTGACCCAGGGGTCACATTTGGCCCCACCCCGAGGGTCACAGTTTTACATAGGCTTGTATAGGGAGAAATTGAAAAAAATCTTCTTCTCTGGAACCACATGGTACAGAGCTCTCGGGGTCAAATTGGTCCGCGCCCCGAGGGTCACACTTTTACATAGACTTATATAGGACTTTTTTTTATTATTGCACCAGTAATATATTAAAACTAATAGCATAAATAAGACGAAATAGTGAATACTTTATTGATGTAAATGTCACCAGGGTAAAAGTAAAAATGATACTGCATATATAAATCAAGACAGCCATTTCAAATATTTCAAGATTTCCGTGTGTCCCTTTAAAGGTTTTAATACACAAATTTTGTTCTGACTAGTTCTCCTGAACCCCTGGCCGGATTTAAACGAAGCTTTTTAGGGATGATCAATTTCATGTCTAGTTGTGCAAATCATTGCCGTATTCTGGTTAAATGATTTTTTTTGGCAGAATTATGAGCCTTTAAAGGTTTTAGTACACAAACTTTGTCTGATCTACTTTTCTTGAACCCCTTACCAGATTTCAATGAAACTTTGCAGGGATGATCAGCACCAAACCTAGTTGTGCATATCATCGTCACATTCCGGTTTACAGATATTTGGCAGAGTTATGGCCCTTTAAAGGATTTTGATACCACAATTTTTTTCTGAGCTAGTTCTCCTGAACCCCTGGCTGATACAAACTTCAAGATTAAGGTGTGTGGCTTTAGAAATGAATGTAAAAACTACAACATTTATAAACAGAACATAAACTGCAATACTAAACCAGGGAGTAAGTATATTTACTCTTCAGCTTACTCCCTGAGGAGTAAGTATAGCTTCCTGAGGAGTAAGTATACTTACTCCATGACGAAACGTACAATTCATAATTTTTCATTGCAGAGATGTTAAAATTTTATCTTTTTTTCAGTAGGTGATAAAATTTGTCTTACTCAGTTTTTATCCTTAGGTTCTATAGTATACTATAAATCTTTGGCAGAGTAAAAAGACGA
Organism: Cyrtodaria siliqua; assembly: GCA_037043455.1. NCBI lineage: Eukaryota > Metazoa > Mollusca > Bivalvia > Adapedonta > Hiatellidae > Cyrtodaria > Cyrtodaria siliqua. Next base: position 125,686 of record JAWPHD010001613.1, read on the forward strand.
TCATTTTTAATATATTGATTTTGAAAGACATACTTATTAAATCAGTTTGCATGAATGTGCATTAAATGTGCAGGTTTTTAAAAGAAATGATACTGTAGATACCTTAATTTTAACAGTAAACTTGGTTGAACATCAAGGATAAAGACTGAGTTTATCACCTACCAAAATGTATTGGTATGTCTTATTACTGTTCACTGATTGGTCAGTCTTTTTGATGATGCTCTATCAAAATTATGAATGGCCCGGGTTCGGAACGTCCAATGGCCACAGTACGAATCGCCTATTTACCTGGGTACGAACCGTCAAAGGTACGATACGTGCATAACTCGGCTTTTATCCCCAACCCTTTTTTAAAACAGGACGCCATTGTAAGTATGCGGATATATAAACATCATTTGCCAGAGAAAACTGCATTTACGTACATTTCACGATGGTTTTCGTTGGTTGGAACGTGCGTGAATATAATTAAACGTTCCTTTTATTAAATTATATTATTAGTTCTGATTATTTTTTGCGTGTAAGTTATAATAGCCGTGTTACAAACGTATCGTGTATTCGCGAAAATTCCATAAGTTCACTAACGCCACAATTTTACATTCATTACTAACCATATTAACACTCCAGTTTTCATTGAAAATTGTAATTATTTATATGTTATTAAATGTTCATGAATGAAATTGTCTTTGTTTGATTTTGGTCTGAATTTATGGAGAAAAAAAAACAACCTTCCCCACCCACTTTGCTCCAAAGCCTGACCTTCGTGGCTATTAGAAGTGTTTTTAACAGGTTTTGATTTTCTACGATTTTTCACTCCTGTTACGCCATGATGCCATTGTTCTACATCCATGGCAAATGTGTTTGAGGTAACTTTGAACAAATAATCTTTACATTGATATGGGGGCGCTTCTCAGCTAAATGGAAAATATAACATCCGTCAAATATACAGCAAGGACATAGCAGAGATAACTTCAAGAATGATGCTTTCTGAAAATTTATTATATCTCCACATTTGTATCAAAATGTCAATGTTTTTGATCCTCTTTAAGTCACATGGTGAAAGTGCTATGTCAAAACAATCGCATGCGTAGTTGCAAGTCGTGGTGAAGAAAGGTTGTGAATTTATTTTGAAAGTACAAAGTTTTGTCTGCATAAAAATGTGATTTTTATAATAATTATCATAAGATAAAATAGAATGATAACGCTTAGAAAATTGTGTGATGGTCGTTACTAGCGTCTGTCAAAAAGAGTATCAGTTCAAATGAACTTCAGTGATTTTCACAGCAACTTTTCAATGGGTGAAAGAATGTTTATATTTCCTGAAAATGTAACTATATCTTGGCTTCCGGCGTTTTTTCAAATACAGAAAATCATTTAATTGATACCCAGCCGTGAGTCTGTCAAATTGTTATGTCCGTGCGCAACGAAGGATTTATCACCATATGCGACAATGCATAATGCATATTTATATAGTGAAAACGAGGCTATTGCCAACCCACGAGGTCGGAGCGACCTTTCTCGAAGAAGACAGTGGGCGTTATGGTATGTATTTGGTGTCGGTCAACATGAATTTCAGTGTAACTGCCGTGACAAGAATGTCATCCATGCAGTTACGGAATCCATGTATCGTGTATTATAGTATACAAACTGGCAACCTTTTATAATGTTCAATAAATTACTAAATGAATATGAAATAACGCTCGTAATATTCTACTACGCTCTTGCATGGAGTATTCATGACACGGAAGTAACTATTTTGACTGGAAAACGAGCATGCACAAACTTTAGACGTAACTGCCGAGCGCATTCTGAATTGTTTGAAGCAATAGACACTGAGAAAATCCCAATGAAATAGCGTAGATGAATACGTTCTAATCGTAATTATATTTATTCAACAAAATTCCAGAAAACAAGTGATCTTAGCAAACAAAGTTTACATAATGATGACGTCCGTTAGGTATTGACGGTGTTGTGTGTATACGGACATAACATTTGACTGATGTCTGTAAATAGACGAGAATCAAACATAACTGCCGATGACATTCTGCAATGTTTGAAATAATCGACAGTAAGCCCATCTCAATGAAATATCGAAGCGTAAGTAACTAATGTCACAGAATTGTACATGTTTGTCACGCATGCGAGCATTAGGGACAGGTGTAGGTGGAATTCAACATGAAGCATTAGGCAGAGGTGTAGGTGGAATTCAACATGTAAGCATTACGGAGAGGTGTAGGTGGAATTAGGTACATGTGTTCATGATGTTCATGGTAAATGAATAAAGTCACTAGTTTGTTATCATGTGTCATTATTTTCACCCACTTCCATTAATTAAAACAGTCTAAGTTCATTTTACCAATGAAATAAATTTACATACTGGTAAGATTAACTAAAGTGTACTGTAGCATGTATCTTAGTAAATTACACCATAATTCAGTCCAGATTTCTTAGATATTGGCTGAAAATATATAGGGTGTTTTCAACCTTGCATGATTTAAAGCAACCAATGCAATTGGTAACTATGCCATGTGTCCTAGTTACCATTTGGTCGCCATTTGCATCATGCAATGTAGTGAATAAACTCCCTATTCATTTTATACTTCCACCAAAATCTGCCTGAATTTTGTCATTTTCTTTTCCATTCTACCTACATGCCACAGTACACGTTAGTAATCATTAAAGACTATTTAATTTTGTTTTCTAGGTATCGCTCATTGCTTATATTATTGAAAACCGTGGACTACATACATACTTTTATATCTAAACAGTTTATATTTTTATTGTGTTTATTGTGTTATTTGTGATCATTTGGGAAAGTGTATTGGATGTGATTTGGAGAAGTATTACAAGTACTCGGACAATTTTGAGGCTTGTGTGGTAGTGTTGGAACGTGTTGTGGGAAAGTGGTTGTGTACTGAATTTTTATTGTGTTATTTGTGTGTCATTTGGGAAAGTGAATTGGATGTGATTTGGAGACGTATTACAAGTACTCGGACAATTGTGAGGCTCTGTGTGGTAGCGTTGGATTGTGTTGTGCGAAACTGGTTGTGTACTAAAGAGAACATAAACACATCTTCAGAATCACTTGGTTGAAGGTGAAGTGTTGTTTTATTTCATTGCTTAACTAGTATAATAGTAATGTTCCTGTTGTATGATTGGATATATTATTGTAACACATGCAGCAGTCATTGGTCAATAGTCACAAAAGTTGTTCACTCTTTTCTTAACCCTTTACTCCATTAATACGCATTTTAACGCATCTAGAGCAGACGACTTTAGAAAACACTGTGACAAAAGAAGAAACTGCTCAAGCAATTTCTCCTGTTGTACTGTCATTGGTCGTAATTAACTATAATCGTCTGCTGATGCTTTCAATTTGGACCTGTCACAGAATTCCGTATGGGGTAATGTGTTAAACAATTTTAATCAAATTTTTAAACATTTAAGGGCATAATGTTTTAGTCAGACAGATGTAAAGTGTGAAATGAATTTGTATATGTAAGCGCTTTCCTCCATGTAACAAATCTACAGCAGACAACTGATATAACTGAAATACCCTTAAAAGCGGTGTTAAAACTCATTCATTCATAATCTGTCCCTGAAATTACATAGTTTGTCTTATTTAGCCAATTCAGTCCATAGTTTCAATCTGATTGTTTCAAACATGTACAACACATTTATATAAATGAAAAATCAAGCTCTATAGTAAATGAGTAAAATCAGCCAGTATGTCTAGAGTTATCTGACCCTAATTGTCAAAAAACATATTTCGCCCCATTCAGGTGATGAAATCCTTAATTCCTTTGATTCTTTATTAAGAATGAATAAATGAATGGGTTTTAACACCGTTTTCAACAGTATTTCAGTTATATCATGGCGATCAGTGCACCTATCCATGTATCCTGGTATTACGTCGCCAGTACCACACACCATTCTTTCTAAGCCAGTTAAGCAATGTCCAGTGGTGAGAGACGAATGAATCTGGTTACAATGACTTTCATTAAACGTCGGAAAGAATGTTGACCTAGCCGTGGTTTGAACCAGCAACCCCTGTACTTGAATTCAGGAACGCTACCGACTGAGCTAAATTTGAAAACCCATTTTGTGCTATTATATTTGATTCTTCAAATGTAGAGTTTCTAAGCAATTTATTTTGCTTTAAGTGATTTCATAGTAAAGTGCATGTTTTGTTTTATTGTATTTCCAGAAGAATGCCTAAGTTGAAGAGGAAGTCAGGTACTCAGAGGAGTTCATCCAATCGGTTGGGAATGACGTTCAGGAGAGTGGCCAGAGATGAGATCCTTGATGGTGGTGTTCCAGGCAGCAGTCTTGTACATCCTGCGGAATCTGGTTTGGGCGCTGATAAACAGATGGAGGTCAAAGCCCACCTCTATAAGCCTTTTCGGCCATCTGTCTTGGGCGCTGATAAACAGATGGAGGTCAAAGCCCACCTCTTTAAGCCCTCTGGGCCATCTGTTCTATATACTTCGCTTGATTGTTTGCCATGTAGTTCTGCTGAAAGTTTGCTTGAGAACAAACCACATATATTACCTGAATGTATGCTTGATAATGCTCATGGATCTCCGATTGATACTGAATACACACATCATACTGTACAGCAACCAAGATTTGACTCAATTTCTTTTGATCAGATTAAACCAACTGAACAGTCAACTGATTTCATGTTCATAGCTACACCCATTACAATGAATCCGTTTGGTTCAAAGAATTTCATTCGTGGATCGTTTCACCAAGGAGATGATATATTTAGTCCACAATCACGTGGTAGTCAGTGTGTCGCCATTTCTTTGTGTGCTCTGATATATGGACAGAATACAGTGATGGATTCACAGGCAATGCTTGACAATGTGCTTATTGAAGGTGATACTTTGTACAAGAAGATTATTTCTGAATTGCATGGGAAAGGAATGTTGCAAAGCAACCTGTTAAGTTTTGAAGAAATCCCATCCGAGGTCAATGTCTTTAATACAAATCTATATGTTTTGAAATCTGATGTTATATCTGGTATAGCTGTTCAACAATGCGAGACTTCCAATTTGCCCACTCTTCATCAGTCACTGTATTTAGCATTACAGATATCAAATCAAATGCTAGTTATAATAAGAGGCCTATGCTCCGCAGTATATATAACCACTGAGCAGTATCACTTTTTTGATTCACATTCACATGGACAAGATGGCTTATCTGCACCTGATGGTACATCCATTTTTTTGTCCTTTGATTGCTTGGAAGATTTGGTTGCATACATGTATGTATTTTATGGAACCATGAACATTGACATGTGTACACAGTTTGATATATTGCCGTTGCATTTCACAATGATGGATTCTGGTGTACATACACACAATGAAGGTCTTTGCCCTACAGTCGTATCTGATTGGAAAACAGTATCATGCAAGAAATACAGAAGGAATGGTAGTCACAGTCCGGATATTTCTGCAGATCAAACAAATCTCTTAGATAATTACTTCCAAGACCAAGAAAGTAAGGCCTTAAGAAAACATACTTCTGATATTGACAGGCATTCAAGCAAAGACAAAAGGTCTTACATGAAAACCTACATGAGAAAACGAAGACAAGATCCTTTAATTAGAGCAAAAGAAAAGAATCTCGAGCTAAAGAGTAAACAGAAAGCCAGAAAAGATCCTTTAATTAGAACAAAAGAAAAGAATCAAGAGCTAGAGAGTAAACGGAAAGCCAGAAAAGATCCTATTGTAAAGTCAGCAGAAAAAACGAAGAGACAGGAACTACGTCAAGATCCTTTAATTAGAGCAAAAGAAAAGAATCAAGAGCTAGAGAGTAAACGAAAAGCCAGAAAAGATCCTTTAATTAGAACAAAAGAAAAGAATCAAGAGCTAGAGAGTAAACGGAAAGCCAGAAAAGATCCTTTAATTAGAACAAAAGAAAAGAATCAAGAGCTAGAGAGTAAACGGAAAGCCAGAAAAGATCCTATTGTAAAGTCAGCAGAAAAAACGAAGAGACAGAAACTACGTCAAGATCCTTTAATTAGAGCAAAAGAAAAGAATCAAGAGCTAGAGAGTAAACGGAAAGCCAGAAAAGATCCTATTGTAAAGTCAGCAGAAAAAACGAAGAGACAGGAACTACGTCAAGATCCTTTAATTAGAGCAAAAGAAAAGAATCAAGAGCTAGAGAGTAAACGGAAAGCCAGAAAAGATCCTATTGTAAAGTCAGCAGAAAAAATGAAGAGACGAATATTGCGCGAAGATCCTCTAAAAAGGAATCATGAAGCTGAACTTGAATTGAAATCGAAAGAAAAGAAACGAAATAATGCATACTACAAAGCTATTGCATGTGAGAAAAAGCGTTTATCTAGGTCTTTTATATCTTTTACAATACAGGAAAAGTCCAGAGAGAATCAGTCTTTACGAGAAAAGCGAAAAAAGGCAGATTTTCAAGCAAATGAAAAGAATTTGCGAGAAGCAAGAAAATATGGTTCTGAACTAAATGAATGTATTTCGAAATTCAAACAAACCATTTCCACTGGACCTGTCTATGTCTGCACCTGTTGTCACCAGACATGGTTTAAACATTCTGTAGAATCTGCAAGCACAGTTGCTAACCATCTTGATCGATCATTTGTACAGCAGCATTTCACAAAATACTTATCTGTGGATGATAAAGAGTGGATATGTAAAAGCTGTTCTAACAACTTAAAGAAAAATAAAACCCCAAGTCTTTCAGTTGCCAACAAAAACACATTTCCAATTAAGCCTAAAGAACTTGAGTTACATCAGTTAGAAGAGAGGCTTGTTGCATTAAGAATTCCATTCATGCAAATTAGAGAACTTCCTAGAGGTGGGCAGCTATCTGTGAAAGGAAATGTTGTTAATGTGCCAGTTGATATCCAGCCTGTCATTGAAAGTTTACCTCGAGCTTTTGATACACAAGTAACTGTGCCAGTGAGACTAAAAAAGAAACTTTCATACAAGAAGTGTGACTTTACTGAAAATGTACGTCCATTACAAGTTGTCAGCGCTCTTCATTGGTTGATGAACCATAGTGACTTGTACAAAAATTCTGGTATCCATATTGATGAAAACTGGTTGCAAAACACAACTGAAAATTGCTCAGAAACAGTGCAAGAGTTTTTTGGAAGAACTAATATGGACGAATTCCCTCCTACAGATGATGTTAATCAAACAACAGAAAACGTAACGAGCAAAAACGAAAATGACTATGAATCTGATCATTTTAGTGAAATTGATGAAAATGAAAAAGTTGTTGGTAATAGTGATACAATTATTGACTCGGCTGATCCAACGACTGACACTATTTACACATTTGCACCTGGCGAAGGACAAATACCCATAAGCTTATATCAAGATACCAATGCTGAGTATTTATCATTTCCATCAATATTTTGTGGTCAAAAGAGACCTGAAAATGAAGACAGATCTGTTCCTGTTCATTATAGTGACATATGCAAAATGGAACTTCGCCATGTTGACAGAAGGGTGGCATCAAATGTTCCAAATGTTTTCTTCAAAATGAAAAAACTGCAACTGAAACAAGTTTCAGACAAAGTGCATCTAGCTTTAAGAAGATGTAAAACAGAAGGCAAAAAACTTACAGTATCACAGGTTTTAAGGCCAGAATGTCGGGAAAACTTAGTAAATCTTGATGAAGGCTTTTATATTTTTCGAACTTTGAGGAGTTCGCCACCATACTTGGAAGCTCGGAAGAAAGATGTTTTTGCTATGATACGCCAATTAGGTTTGCCTACATGGTTTACTTCGTTGTCCTCTGCAGATACACGATGGGTTGATTTGCTGAAGATTTTAGCAAAACTTAATAGCGGTAAAACTCTTAATGATGACGATGTTGCGAAAATGACTTGGGCTGACAAAACCAAGCTTGTTCAAACTGATCCAGTGACATGTGTTAGATACTTTGACCACCGTGTACAGGAGTTCATAGGAACTGTACTTAAAAGCAATCATGAACCTTTGGGAAAAGTCAAAGATTACTTTTACCGTGTTGAATTCCAACAGAGAGGGTCTCCACATATTCACATGCTTCTTTGGATTGAAGATGCTCCACAATATGAAACACACACAGATGAAGAAGTGGTATCATTCATTGATCAGTATGTTTCGTGTTCAAACATTGATGACCCACTTGTTGACTTTCAAGTACACAAACATTCACGATCGTGCAGAAAAAAGGAAAAAGCAATTTGTAGATTTGGATTTCCAATTCCACCAATGAAAAAAACAGTTATTCTGGAACCACTTATTGCAGATCAAGCTGACACCAAAAAGTACAAAGAACTGTTTCTTTCAATCCAACAAAAGTTGAATGAGATAAAAGAATATGATTTATCGTTTGAGCAATTCTTGAAACAACTGAACACAGATGACGAAGATTATCTTAAAGCTGTTCAAAGTTCATTAGATGGACCAAAAGTGTTTTTGAAAAGGAATCTTTCTGAGGTGAGAATAAATGCCTACATGAAACCCATTCTGAGAGCTTGGGGAGCCAATCATGATCTTCAGTTTGTTTTGGATCCGTATGGATGTGCTGTATACATAGTATCATACATCAGTAAAGCCCAAAGAGGAATGAGCATCCTTATGAATGAAGCATGTAAAGAAGCAAGAAAAGGAAATATGGATTTAAAGAAGCAAGTAAGACATATTGGTAACAAATTTTTGAATAGTGTTGAAATTAGTGCACAGGAAGCATGCTACCTTGTTTTACAACTTCCAATGACCAAAGCTACAAGAGATGTAGTATTCATAAACACTTCACCACCTGACAAACGTACATTCCTTTTGAAATCAAGGGAAGCGTTGGAAAAAATGGCTGAAAATTCAACAGAAATCGAGGCAGACAATATAATTAAAAGGTATTCAAAAAGGCCAAAGCAACTTGAACATTGGTGTCTTGCTGATTATGTATCGCAACTTGAAATCATATATCCAGCATCTGATGACATGTTTCATGAAGAAAATGAGCATAATGATGATGAAAGAAATGAGCCTGAAGAAATTCATCCAGACATGTTAGTTGAGGAAGGAATACAAATCACGTTGAAAAGTGGCATCAGAATTAAATCCAGAAAAAAACCTAAAGTATTACGTTATGTTCGTTATTCAATAAAAGTGGATCCAGAAAACTATTACAGAGAAAAACTGTTATTATTTCATCCATGGCGTAATGAGAGTGAAGATGTTTTAGGTGCACATAATTCTTATGAAGATCATTACTTTGCTTTGAAGAATTTCATAGACTTTAAAATCAAAGAATATGAGAAAAATGTTGATCAGTTAAATGAGGCAATGAAAAGGGCTGCTGATGACTTGAACTTCGATGAAATAGCACCAAGCAATGAGCAAAGAGAATCCGATGATCTGCAGACAGGTTCAGTGGCAAGTGAGCAGTTTGTTTATTTTGATCCAGATCGTCCAGAAATACAACGTCAGTATGACTTAGGAAATGATATTGGTAGTTCAGTAGCACTGGTAAATATTACTGTTAATACAAAAAGAATGTCTGATGCAAATTATAGATCCCTTGTACATTCGCTAAATAGAAAGCAACACGAGTTCTTCCAGCATGTTCTGCAAAGTGTCAAACAAAACCTGGAGCCGTTGCATGTATTTCTATCTGGTGGTGCAGGTGTTGGAAAATCAGTAGTTGTCTCGGCTTTACATGAAGCATTGTTGCGACATTTGTCTACTTCGGCAGGTGACAATCCTGATGTATGCAAAGTACTTTTGTGTGCACCTACTGGAAAAGCTGCTTTTCACATAAGTGGCATGACTATCCACTCAGCATTTCGTATCCCTGCTAGTCAAGGCTACTGCATCAAACCATTAGATAGTGACACACTTAACACCTTGCGAACCATATACAGAGATCTCGCTGTTGTAATGATTGACGAAGTTTCAATGGTTGGACACAACATGCTGATGCTAATCAATCACAGGCTTCAACAAATTAAAGGTTCAACTTTATTTTTTGGCGGTGTTCACATGATTCTGATTGGCGACTTGTTTCAATTGAAGCCTGTTATGGATGGATGGATTTTTGAAAACTTAAAAAACAACTTTGGTCCTCTTGCAACAAATTTGTGGCAGGAATTATTTGCAATGCATGAACTTGACGAAATCATGAGACAAAAAGATGACAAGGAATTTGCAGAGATTTTGAATAGATTACGTGAAGGAAAGCATCAACAAAGCGATATAGAAGTTCTTAAAAAACGTGAAATAAAAACAACAAATCCAAATTATCCAAAGAATGCTATTCACCTTTTCAGCACAAATGCCAGCGTGGATTCATTTAACAAGGAAGCATTCCAATTATCACCTAGTATAAAAACTGTCACAACAGCTTTGGATACTGTAATAGGAGATGATACTAAATCTGTAAAAGAGCAACTGATTTCTAGGTTGCCAAATGATGCCTCAAAAACGGCTGGTTTGCAAAAGAAACTAGGTATAGCTGTTGGAATGACATATGATCTATGTGCAAATGTTGATGTTAATGATGGATTAGCCAATGGTTCAAGTTGTTGTATTAAATTCATAGAAAGCAAACAACAAAATACAAATAGACCAAGTATTGTTTGGGTAAAATTCTATGACCAAAATGTAGGTTCTGAATGGCGTGCTAAATACAAACATTTATATCATATTGGTATTGATCCTTCTTGGACACCCATTTTTGATATCAAAAGAAACTTCGTTTACTTTAGAAAGACATTTCTGAGGATTCAGTTCCCACTTCGCCAATCTGCAGCCAAAACCATACATAAATCACAGGGTGACACTTTAAATGAAGTTGTTATTGACATGTCTGGTACACGAATCTTTTCTCATGCACACTACGTTGCCATTAGCAGAGCAAAAACACTACAGGGTCTCAATATTTTGAATCTAAATGAAACAAAGATATCAGTGTCTGAAAAAGTCAAACAAGAATTGACTAGGTTACGAAATGAACAAGTTCTTGCTTTGTGTTATATTCCACTCTATCAAATTCAAGACACTCTGGCAAAACTTGTGTTTTTGAATACTCGATCTTTGAAAAGTCATAAAGATGACATTTTCCAGGAACCAAATGTTCAAGATGCAAACATGATTTGTCTTGTTGAAACATGGCTTACTGCTGAAGATGAAATGCATACTTTGAATGTACCAGGATATCAGCTATTCAGAGCAGACGGTTACCAAAGTGAGAACACAAGACCTCACCGGGGTATTGCATTGTATTTTAAAGAAGGTATCCCTGTTGTTCAAAACAAAACACTCATTCAACAAGATTTTGAAATTGTTCTGACAGAACTTTTGTTTGACATGAGAAGAGTAATTGTTGTTACATTGTACAGGTCTCCTTCATGTTCAATAAGTTCCTTGAAAAAACACTTACTCGAGTTTGTGTCACCAGTCACATACAATACAGAATTTGTAATTCAAGGTGACTTCAATTCTGATATCTTACAAGAACATACAGTCAGTGCCTTCATTGAAGAACAATTTCATTGCAAGCAAGTTGTTCAGAAAGCTACTCATGATTCAGGATCGCTTATTGATCATGTTTACTCAAACATTGAATCCATCAAAAATGAAGTGATAGAGTGTGTTTGGTCAGATCATGCCTTAGTTTATTCTGCAATAGCTCATTAAAGACTCATTCATCAAGACTCATTCATCACAGATTGTATCTACAAAATTGACAATAAATAGCTTATGATTTTAAAAAACAATATCAATTTCATGTAGTAGTACTCTATAATTCAACCCACCTGTGTAAAATTATTCCTACTGACTGCATAATGAATGCAGTCAGTAGGAATAAGGCGGTTTATGTCGGAAATGGGTTGACCGCCACTTTTCAGTATATATGTAATCAAACTTGGTAAGGAGACCTATTAAGAGACCTCCTAGTGCACTATATTCATCACCATTTCATTCCCCAATGTATTGTTTTAAATTACAACACTACTGTATTAAAAGACCACCTATGTTAATAATATTACTCTTCTATTGACAGATCTCTTCATAAACTTGGTCTCTGAACACAGGTTTTTACTGCACTTTAATTGCTAACTGACCACATCAATGCATTTGTTATTATGAACTTTTGTGTATTAAGAAGATTTTGTTTTAATTATTACAGTTTGTTATTCATATTTTTTTTTATGCCACCACCACCAAATGGTGAGGATGCATATAGTATTAGACATGTCCATCCATGATTGTTCGTCCTGAACATTTTGTGTGTTTATCTCTTCCCACAGTTTTCAACCGATTTTTTCAAAACTTTACAGGATGCTTAACCATCAAGATGTACATATCACTTCACCAACAAAATCAACTTTGTGTTAGCAAAGTTAAGGCCCCTTTTTCTTAAGATTTGTGCGGATTGTATTTAATGGGGGCATTTACTTCCCATGGACAAATTCCACTTTAAACTGTATCCTGCATAATTGGATGTTTCTGATGTTAGAAATGAAGGTTATTGTTATAAAGATCATCATCCCATAACTACCATTTCTCAAACAGTTTTGAATCGGTTGTTCCCAAACTTCATATACACACAACAACTGATGACCTTATGTCCCTCTATATCACCCATTGTTATTTAACAAATTATGGCCCTTTCACTTTAAGCGAGGGTATTTATCACCTTCAGTGATAGTTCTAGTTTTATATTAGATATTCTACTGTACCCTAGGGTTAAATTATATATTATCAGAGCAATATCATCAGCAATTAATAATATGCCAAATAAGATTGTTTTGAACTTTTCTATTAATACGTGGTCACGATTCATAAATATGGAAATTATGTAGAACAGTTTAAATAAATCTGTGACTTTCAAAAAAAGAACAGTGGCAAAAAAACAATAACGTGGCTCCAGTGTAAATGGAGTTTCTACGATAGAATTTGCAGCAACTCTGCAGTTCACGGTGAGAAGATTCTAGGCCCATTATCCATATTTTATCTCGATGTACATGGAAGATGAGCCTGGCATTGGCATGTTCACGCCTTTTAGGCGCCATATAACCTTTTCATGTATTGGTGCGCCTTAAAACCGCAATTCAATTCAATTAAAAACAGGTCAAGATTATCTTCTGTCACTTTAAATACATCAGCTGTTATCAACGTTTTATGATTAATATAATGATAAAACATGATTAATTACATCAATAACATACTTTGTATACTAGGTAGTATTATTAGTATTATTTGTTAGCTTGTTCAAATGTTAGCTTTACTTGTATTATCATTTTCCTGTATAATGACACCAAGTTTGGCGAAGATAACGTGAAAGACTGTAATATGAAGATAGCGATATGGTCAGATTACAAGCACCTGGTCTGTGAACACTTGATTACAATCCCATGCACTTGTAATAGAAAAGGATTCTTCACATCAAACATTAAAGCAATGGTAATATATCGTTTTAGATGGTAACGGCAGTCAAAAAAGAACATAGTTTTACAACATCTTTGTCACTTAAGCTTTCTTTGAGAGAACAGTTTTGCCATTAAATGAAAACGAGAAAAAAGGTCCTATAGAAACCACAGCACCCAAACACAATGACATCGTACACTCGCACTGTACTACAAAGAGTAAATTAAATATACAGTGAAAAGGACAGTCCACAACACAAATAGTGGTGAAGACGGTTATCGACTTGAAACGGTCAGCAGCCAGATAACAGTTTCGACATAACAGCTGTGACGTTAAATTACATTTCTCAGCATAAAAGCTTGGAAATAACAGCTTTGGTTTTACATGACATTTCTCAACAAGAACAGCTTTGCCAAAGTCAACATTGGTTCTTGATGAACATATAATGATCACACGTATCCTCAACTGCAACAGGCAATATCAGGATGTAAACATTTAAGAAGTCTATCCACAAACAGAATACATTGATTTCAGTTAGTTTCAGAACTGTGGTAATTGTTTACACATGAAGATAGAATATACTCAAATCAATGCAAGGACATATTAATGTTTTGTTCCAGAATTACTGAAGCATCATCGGTAGTGCATACAACTTCAAGCGTGATAAGCTTCCAAAGGTGCACAACAACAATTATGCTGTAATACCTATTGCTTTCATGTATTTATACAAAATGATTTATTCCAAATTGCAACAGACTATGCACCAGCATTTCCATATTGAAAAAAGTCATTCTGCAAACACAATTGAATTCATATCGTTGAAGACCATATATAACCCAACCTCATCATGGAAGGAAACATCTAGTGTTGTGTTCCAGTATAAGTGAAGAAGTGTCATAATTGAAAGTGCATATATATTCCAAGTGTGAACATTCCAGGATCGCAAAAATTATTCTGTGCCATAAACGCTTACAGAAATAACCTCAACCAAACCTATAGAGAACTGGACGATAACTGGACATCCAACAAATGAAAAGGAACTTTTAACCACTTCTACAAAGATGATCTGAAAAGTATAGAAATAGAAACATATATATACATGCAATTACAGTTTTTTCCATCAATTCAATGTTTGTGATATAGACAAAAAAAACTAACAGTTTACATAAAAATGGAACAGTTCAAATCGATGAAATCTCAGAAATAGTTTTATTTTATGTACACTTCCATAATCCCCGGGTGTGGTTGCCCACCCCATTCATTTTTTATCATGCTCATTCAACGTCTTTATCATGACAGCCCTTAGGATGACACCGCGTATGCAAATCTGAAAATGTGGATCCATCATAAATGGAGTATGTTCTATAGAATTTGCACCAACTCTGCAGTTCTGAAGGTAATAAAGTTCTAGGCCCATCTACATATTTTACCTTGATGTAAATTGAGAATGAGCCTGGCACGTTCATTCATATTAGGCACCATACAACCTTTCATGTCTTGGTGCATCTTAAAACCCAATTCAGTTCAATTCAGTTCAATCCATGTACACTTGAATAAAAACATGGTCATCGTGTCATTTATAATACTGTGGTTATTCGTTTTTGTTTTGTTTCATCATATTTATTTTTTTAAATTGAAGTTGTGCATGTCTAAAGCAATATACATGCCTGTGTTATTTTTCATACTGATTCACATTTTTTTTGGCATTTTGTTTTGCCAAAGCACAGAACATAATGGATAGCACACTTTTTAATATTATTTACCATCTGAATCCATAATGTTTCTTGCAATTTTTTTTGGCAAAGCACAGAAGAAAACTACAACTGTATGTCCTTAATAATATATTTGCATTCTTTTGGGTACTTTTCGAAGAGTCACAAAAACATCAACTCAGTGTTTCACTTGTGCCTTTTTATATTGTCATATAGAAAACTGTTGCACATAATGAAAAAATATGTCTGAAAATTCATCATTTCCTTCATGATCCCTGCATTGTTTCAGGTGCCATCTCGCTCACATCAAAAGAGCAGTGGCAGAAAAATAAACATGGCTCCAGCATCAATAGAGTTTCTACGATATAATTTGCAGCAACTCTACAGTGCACCTTAAAACTCAATTCATTTCAATTCATCATTTCCTCATGAAAAGAGTAAAACAGGAAGACTGCAAATCCCGCTAAGGCAGACGGCTAGAAGCTCACTTCATGTTCATTGTCTTTTTTGTCCTGCTCATTAAAGGTTTTCATCATGACCCTGCATGCGAACATGGCTCCATCGTAAATGGAGTCTCTAGAATTTTCAGCAAGTCTGCAGTTGTACTGGTTAGGTGATTCCAGGCCGATTCTCCATATTTTATCTCGATGTTAATGGAGGATGAGCATGGCATGTTCATCCCTGTTTTTGTCATATAACCTTTCTTGTGATCACAATTCAGTTCAATTTAACTAATGAGTGATAGGAGAAAAACATGCTTCTAACATCAATGTAGTATTTACAACAAAATTATAAAGTTCAATATATGAAGGGTAGATTTGCAATGTCATTTTCTGTCAATGCCATTTATGTCACATTTTTTGATGGTATACTGTAAAACCCATTTTTACTTGATTAATTAGCATGTAGTCATGTACCATTAATTCTGATACTGTTAATTGATATTATGTTACAGATGTTCATTTTTGTTTATCTTTAGATAAGTGTTAAAATAAATTAATATACTTAGCATTGTGTGTACTGTTCTTTGTTAAAGCCAATATATTGTACTGTTTTTTCTTATTTTGTCTTTATGTAAAATGTACGTACATTACATACTAAAATTTACAGCAAAATTAATTCCGGAGTGAATGATTTCATAAATTTTTTAAGAAAGCCATAAATTGTAGTACGACTCAATTCATCAATGGTATAACAGCCAGTAGAGCGTTCACAGGCCCTCTTGGGCCTCTTGTGTTGTATGATTTTGTGTGATTTTGTTGTATATTTTTATTGTGTGATTTTTGTGTGTGATTTTTGTGTGTGATTTTGTTGTGTGATTTTGTAGTGTGATTTTGTAGTGTGATTTTGTTATGTGATTTTGTTGTGTGATTTTGTTGTATGATTTTGTTATGTGATTTTGTTGTATGATTTTGTAGTGTGATTTTGTTGTGTGATTTTGTTGTGTTGATTTTGTTGTGTGATTTTGTTGTGTGATTTTGTTGTATGATTTTGTTATGTGATTTTGTTGTATGATTTTGTAGTGTGATTTTGTTGTGTGATTTTGTTGTGATTTTGTTGTGATTTTGTTGTGTGATTTTGTTGTATGATTTTGTTGTGATTTTGTTGTGTGATTCCATTGTGTGATTTCGTTGTGTGATTTTGTTGTATGATTTTGTTGTATGATTTTATAGTGTGATTTTATAGTGTGATTTTGTTGTGTGATTTCATTGTGTGATTTTGTTGTATGATTTTGTTGTATATTTTTATTGTGTGATGTTGTGTGATTTTGTTGTGTGATTCTGTAGTGTGATTTTGTTGTGTGATTTCATTGTGTGATTTCATTGTGTGATTTTGTTGTATGATTTTGTGTGATTTTGTTGTATATTTTTGTTGTGTGATTTTGTAGTGTGATTTTGTATGATTTTGTAGTGTGATTTTGTAGTGTGATTTTGATTTTGTAGTGTGATTTTGTAGTGTGATTTTGTTGTGTGATTTTGTTGTGTGATTTTGTTGTGTGATTGTGATTTTGTAGTGTGATTTTGTAGTGTGATTTTGTTGTGTGATTTTGTTGTGTGATTTTGTTGTATGATTTTGTTGTGTGATTTTGTTGTATGATTTTGTTATGTGATTTTGTTGTATGATTTTGTTGTGTGATTTTGTTGTGTGATTTTGTTGTGATTTTGTTGTATGATTTTGTTGTGTGATTTTGTTGTATGATTTTGTTGTGATTTTGTTGTGTGATTCCATTGTGTGATTTCGTTGTGTGATTTTGTTGTATGATTTTGTTGTATGATTTTATAGTGTGATTTTATAGTGTGATTTTGTTGTGTGATTTCATTGTGTGATTTTGTTGTATGATTTTGTTGTATATTTTTATTGTGTGATTTTGTTGTGATTTTGTTGTGTGATTTTGTTGTGTGATTCTGTAGTGTGATTTTGTTGTGTGATTTCATTTGTTGTGTGATTTCATTGTGTGATTTCATTGTGTGATTTTGTTGTATGATTTTGTGTGATTTTGTTGTATATTTTTGTTGTATATTTTTGTTGTGTGATTTTGTAGTGTGATTTTGTAGTGTGATTTTGATTTTGTAGTGTGATTTTGATTTTGTAGTGTGATTTTGTTGTGTGATTTTGTTGTGTGATTGTGTGATTTTGTTGTGTGATTTTGTTGTGTGATTGTGATTTTGTAGTGTGATTTTGTAGTGTGATTTTGTTGTGTGATTTTGTTGTGATTTTGTTGTGATTTTGTTGTATGATTTTGTTGTGATTTTGTTGTGTGATTTTGTTGTGATTTTGTTGTGTGATTCCATTGTATGATTTCGTTGTGTGATTTTGTTGTATGATTTTGTTGTATGATTTTATAGTGTGATTTTATAGTGTGATTTTGTTGTGTGATTTCATTGTGTGATTTTGTTGTATGATTTTGTTGTATATTTTTATTGTGTGATTTTGTTGTGATTTTGTTGTGTGATTTTGTTGTGTGATTCTGTAGTGTGATTTTGTTGTGTGATTTTGTTGTGTGATTTCATTGTGTGATTTCATTGTGTGATTTTGTTGTACGATTTTGTGTGATTTTGTTGTATATTTTTGTTGTATATTTTTGTTGTGTGATTTTGTAGTGTGATTTTGTAGTGTGATTTTGTAGTGTGATTTTGTTGTGTGATTGTGATTTTGTAGTGTGATTTTGTAGTGTGATTTTGTTGTGTGATTTTGTTGTGTGATTTTGTTGTGTTGATTTTGTTGTGTGATTTTGTTGTGTGATTTTGTTGTGTGATTTTGTTATGTGATTTTGTTGTATGATTTTGTTGTACGATTTTGTTGTGTCATTTTGTTGTGTCATTTTGTTATGTGATTTTGTTGTATGATTTTGTTATGTGATTTTGTTATGAGATTTTGCCATTTTCTTTATAGTGTCTTTAACAGAAAGAAGTTCCATAAAATCTGCAAATATCAACGATACATTGAGGGTTGGAACTATATATACTACTCAAAATTTGCCAAGGATCACCTTTTTGCTGTCTAAATTACTTGCTGAAATAAATAGCATTATTTCTATTTGACATACAATTATTTAGGGCAGTGTATGGTCATGTGATCTCTTAACTTGATTCAAATTGTAAAATTGTTGAAATATCAATGAAATTAATATCGTTATTGTGAATTAATTTCTAATAAAATGATATGGAAGAATAAAAGTGATCCTTAGCAAATTTTGAGTAGTATATAAATAAATAAAAAACACAAGATACAATATTTTCACATGAAGCTCTTTGCATGTCATTTATCACTGCCGTTTCTGCAACTTGGATGTTATTTGGCCTAGTTCGATTGATGTTAGGCTGGATCGAAATCTTTCATTGAGAATAATGATGGGAAACTCATCCTTCATCTCGGTCAATCTGTACCCAGAGTTGTCTTTCCTTGCATACACCCTTCATCTCGATCAATCTCTACCCAGAGTTGTCTTTCCTTGCATACACCTACACCTCTTTCAATGTCTCATCAGAATACCAAGAATCTTGACAAACGATGGAAATGAACAATTTCTTGATTTCTCTATATTTTTCTGAATTAACTTTATATGAAATGCTTAATTTACAAAAGAAAACAATTTTTCGGCTTGAATGTTTTAAATATGCAGTAAATTATGCTCAGAATTACATTGCGGTAGAATAAAGGTTTGTATGTTGGCATATTACTCTGCCGTCAAAACATTCAAAATAGGAACCACCAAAAATAGATATCAGAATGTAAAAAATAAGTTGTGTTTCTTTCAACTGTTACTTGTCAATCATCAGCCGATAGTTGGTGGTGTCATGGTGTTGAAGTTCTGTTTGCCATTTTGATATTTTAACTATGGTCATGTGACAAATATGATGTGATCGCAGGCTACTTTCTTAGACGTAGACAGAGGTCAATGTAATGGCCTCTGGGAGAGATTGCATCTCGGTTACTGTCCCAATATATTTAACCTAATACGATATGTTAACGGGAGGTAAAACTCCATTTCATTTAGTTTCATCTTGTATTTCATCCTGCCAGTGGTGGCTGATACATGTTTAATTTCATATCGGTATATTTAAGCAAAAGCAACATTTGTTTTAGACCATGACAACCCCAAGAAAGAAAAGGTACTGTATACGGAGCAATTCGGGTGTGGCGTCCAATCTAACAACAAGCCCCAGAGACCTGAATTCCTCTATTCCCTTCGAGGACGGAATGGTGGAGGAAGAGGGCATTATGGGACAGGATGAAGCAGAGTCCATGATTGAACAAGCTCAGGAGGCGCTCTTGGAGCAGATCAAGCAATTGCAGGTACCTTTATTGGACTATCCTTAAAAAACTGTTGGTTTGCTGTGCTCCGACCCAAATAGTTTTAAGTAGGAATGTAAGTAGGACCTTCATTTTTAGTTTTGACTGGCTTATGCCGTGGTGCGGCGTCCGTCGTCCGTCTGTCCGTAAACTTTTATTTGTAGCGACAACTCCTCTGAAACTACTGGATGGATATTCATGAAACTTTACAGAAATGTTGCCCATAAAGTCTAGTTGATCCTAGCAAAAATTCATGTTGATGTGAAATCCAAGATGGCCGCCAAAGCTAAAAATAGAGTTTTAAAATACAAGTTTGTAGCGACTACTTCTTGAAAACTATAAGTGATATTGATATGGGACTTTTTCTAAAATGATCAGCATGACATGATGTTGGTCCTTGTAAAAAATCGTTTTGATTCAACGTTAAACATGGCTGCCAGCGGCCATCTTTGTTTACATAGAGTTATATAGTAAAAACTTGTAGCGACTACTCCTTTGAAACTACTTGGCGGATTGTCATGAAACTTTACAGGAATGTTGCTCTTGATGTCTAATTGATCCTAGCAAAATTTCAGGTCTGCCAGAAAGTTCAAGATGGCCGTCACAGCTAAAAATAGATTTTTAAATAATAAGTTTGTAGCGACTACTTCTTGAAAACTATAAGTGATATTGATATGGGACTTTTTCTAAAATGATCAGCATGACATGATATTGATCCTTGTCGAAAATTATTTTGATTCGACGTTAAACATGGCTGCCAGTGGCCATCTTTGTTTACATAGAGTTATATAGTAAAAACTTGTAGCGACTACTTCTCTGAAACTACTTGGCAGATTGTCATGAAACTTAACAGGAATGTTGCTCTTGATGTCTAATTGATCCTAGCAAAATTTCAGATCTGCCAGAAATTCAAGATGGCCGTCACAGCTAAAAATAGATTTTTAGCTCTACTGGCCAAAGGCCAGCAGAGCTTATGGGATGGTGTGTTGTCCGTCCGTCCGTTAACTTTTGCTTGTGTACACTCTAGAGGCCACATTTCTCATGCAATCATCATGAAACTTTGTCAGAATGTTTGTCTCAATGAAATCTCGGTCAAGTTCGAAAATGGGTCATGTGGGGTCAAAAACTAGGTCACTAGGTCAAATATTGGAAAAACCTTGTGTACACTCTAGAGGCCATATTTTTGACCCGAGCTTGATGCAACTTTGTCAGAATGTTTGTCTTAATTATATCTTGGTCAAGTTTGAAAATGGGTCACATGGGATTACAAACTAGGTCACTAGGTCAAATACTTGAAAAACCTTGTGTACACTCTAGAAGCCGTATTTCTGACCCAATCTTGATGAAACTTTGTCAAAATGTTTGTCTTAATTATATCTTGGTCAAGTTCAAAAATGGGTCACATGGTGTTAAAAACTAAGTCACTAGGTCAAACTTTGGAAAAACCGTGTGTACACTCTAGAGGCCATATTTTTGACCCGATCTTGATGAAACTTTGTCAGAATGTTTGTCTCAATGAAATCTCGGTCAAGTTCAAAAATGGGTCATGTGGGGTCAAACACTAGGTCACTAGGTCAAATACTTGAAAAAACTTGTGTACACTCTAGAGGTCATATTTGTTACCCAATCTTGATGAAACTTTGTCAAATTGTTTATCTTAATTATATCTTGATCAAGTTTAGAAATGGGTCACATGAAGTTAAAAACTAGGTCACTAGGTCAAATATTGGAAAAACCTTGTGTACACTCTAGAGGCCATATTTTTGACCCGAGCTTGATGCAACTTTGTCAGAATGTTTGTCTTAATTATATCTTGGTCAAGTTTGAAAATGGGTCACATGGGGTTAAAAACTAGGTCACTAGGTCAAATATTGGAAAAACCTTGTGTAAACTCTTTGTCAAAATGTTTGTCTTAATTATATCTTGGTCAAGTTCAAAAATGGGTCACATGGTGTTAAAAACTAGGTCACTAGGTCAAACTTTGGAAAAACCGTGTGTACACTCTAGAGGCCATATTTTTGACCCGATCTTGATGCAATTTTGTCAGAATATTTGTCAGAATATTTGTCTCAATTATAGCTTGCTAAAGTTCGAAAATGGGTCACACAGGGTCAAAAACTAGGTCACTAGTACACTCTAGAGGCCATATTTCTGACCCGATCTTGATGAAACTTTGTCGAAATGTTGTCTTAATTATATTTTGGTCAAGTTCGAAAATGGGTCCCATGGGGTCAAAAACTAGGTCACTAGGTCAAATACTTGAAAAACCTTGTGTAGTACGACTCGATTCATCAATAGTATAACAGCCAGTAGAGCGTTCACAGGCCCTCTTGGGCCTCTTGTTAAAAAATAAGTTTGTAGCGACTACTTCTTCAAAACTATAAGAGATATTGATATGGGACTTTTTCTAAAATGATCTGTATGACATGATGTTGTCCTTGTCGAAAATCGTTTTGATTTGACGTTAAACATGGCTGCCAGCGGCCATCTTTGTTTACATAGTTATATAATGAAAACTTGTAGCGACTACTCCTCTGAAACTACTTGACGGATTTTCATGAAACTTCACAGGAATGTTGCTCTTAATGTCTAATTGATCCCAGCAAAATTTCAGGTCGGCCGGAAATTCAAGATGGCCACCACGGTTAAAAATAGATTTTCAAAAAACAAGTCTGTAGCGACTACTTCCTGAAATCAAAATCAATCAGTAGAGTGAAATTCAAGATAATTGACCTCTTGTTTTCTAATATTTTTTTTACCGGGTCCTCAGACTGTGTTACAATCATTTTTACAAAACTTAGTCTCTTGCCTGTATTATACATATGAAATGTTTTAATGTGTCAAATTGATGTTATGTTTTCAGTTTAGATTGATTAATAATAATATAATAACAAAAAAAAACGTAAAAAAAGAATGAGAAGAAAGATAGGTAGCTGCCTTTTAAGTGGTTAGGTTCGAGAACAGGAAAGCAACACATTTTTAGCTCGACTATTCGAAGAATAAGAAAGCTTATATAATCACCCCGGCGTCGGCGTCCCACAATCAAGGTTTGCGTGTAAGCTGTGTTTACAAGTCTATGTCTCATGCATTTCTTATCCTAGCACAACTAAATTTGGATATGGGCTTCCTTATAGCATTATCTTAAAGGCTGCATAAGAAGTTTTGGTTCCTGTAACCCCAAATTATGATAGCCCTTAAAATGTGTCTATTTCACATCAAATTGTGCGTGTAAGCTGCATTTACAGGTCTAAAGGCTTGCGTAAGTAATTTTGTATTTTGCAAATTCTGGGCTCCCAAGGAATCCAAATTTTAATGGCCTATAAAATGTGCAATAAAGGCAGATCTAGGTTTGCATGTAAGCATGTATATATCTATAATATTGGTTTGGGATTTCTAATAGCATTATGCATCTTATTCATACTTCACCCATATTGGGGCATGGACTCCCTCCACACCCATTTTTAGCTCTACTGGCCAAGGGCCAGCAGAGCTAATGGGATGGTGTGTTGTCCGGCGTCCGGCGTCCGTTAACTTTTCTTCAAACGACTTCTCCTCAGAAACCGCTTTGCTAATTTTGACCAAACTTCACATGGATGATCCTTAGATGAATGCTTTTTAGATTTGTTAAAATTAGGTCAGCACTACATCCAAGATGGCTGCCATTACCATATATGGTCGAAACCTTAAAAAATCTTCTTCTCCAGAACCGCTGGACAGATTTCAACAGTTTTTCTTTTAAAATGATCGCCAACGCCTAAACTATCAAGAGTGTTCAAATAAAGTCCCCGGGGTCAAAAATGGCTGTGCCCCGGGGGTCCAAAATTTGTATATTGAGGTTTTGCATGTTTTTCATATAGACATGTAGGAAACAACTTTAAAAAATCTTCTTCTCTGAAACCACAAGGCACAGAGCTCTCATGTATTACATGTAGCATCAGCTTATGGTCCTCTACTAAGTTTATTCAAATGGTGACCCTGGGGTCAAATTTGTCCCCGCCCCGGGGGTTACAGTTTTACATAGACTTATATAGGATTTTTTTTTAAAAAATCTTCTTCTCAGAAACTACAACAGCCAGAGGTTTGATATTTTGCATTTACTATAAGCTTATGGTCCTTTACCAAGTTTGTTCAAATGGTGACCTTAGGGTCACATTTGGCCCCGCCCCAAGGGTCACATGTTTTACATAGACATGTATAGGGAATTCTTCAAACGACTTCTCGTCAGAAACCGCTTGGCCAATTTTGACCAAACTTCAAATGGATGATCCTTAGATGAATGCTTTTTAGATTTGTTAAAATTAGGTCAGCGCTACATCCAAGATGGCTGCCATTACCATATATGGTCGAAACCTTAAAAAATCTTCTTCTCCAGAACCGCTTGACAGATTTCAAGTTTTTCTTTTAAAATGATCGTCAACGCCTAGACTATCAAGTTTGTTCAAATAAAGTCCCCGGGGTCAAAAATGGTTGTGCCTCGGGGGTCCAAAGTTTGTATATTGAGGTTTTGCATATTTTTCATATAGACATATAGGAAAAAAGTTTAAAAAATCTTCTCTGAAACCACAAGGCACAGAGCTCTCATGTATTATATGTAGCATAAGCTTATGGTCCTCTACTAAGTTTGTACAAATGGTGACCCTGGGGTCAAATTTGTCCCCGCCCCGAGGGTCACAGTTTTACATAGACTTATATAGGATTTTTTTTTAAAAATCTTCTTCTCGGAAACTACAAGAGCCAGAGGTTTGATATTTTACAATTATTATAAGCTTATGGTCCTTTACCAAGTTTGTTCAAATGGTGACCCTGGGGTCACATTTGGTCCCGCCCCAAGGGTCACATGTTTTACATAGACATGTATAGGGAAAAACTTAAAAAATCTTCTTCTCTGAAACTGCAAGAGCCAGAGGTTTAATATTTTGCTGTTGCTATAAGCTTATGGTCCTTTACCAATTTTGTTCAAATGCTGACCCTGGGGTCACATCTGGCCCCGCCCCGGGGGTCACAGTTTTACATCAATGCTTGTTTTAAATTTTTAATTTCTTTATTTTTTTATTTTCTTTTTTTTTTATAATTATATTTTTTTTAATTTTTTTTAAATTTTTTTTTTTTTATATATATATATTTTGAATCTTTTTTTGATTTTTTTTTAAATTTTTTTGTAATTTCTTTGAATTTTTTTTTTAAATTTTTATTATCTCTACTGGCCAACTTGGAAAAACAGCCAGATCGGACCAGTTATGACGGAGTTATTGCTCTTGATATAGTTAAAAATGCTATATTTTGCCTCTTTAAGACGATAGTCACTCGCTTCATTGATGTCATAAGAGCCTAGCCAGTAGAGTGTCCACAGGCCCTCTTGGGCCTCTTGTTTATTTTTTTTATTTCTGTGTTTTAGTAAATTCTTACACCTCTTACACATATATGTTGTCCACCCACCAACCCCACCATGCCTCCCCACCACCCACCCCTCTCGAAACTCAATTTTTTTTTTTTGTTTTAGTCAATTCTTACACATAGCTTCATACACATAGATGTTGCCCACTCGCCCCCTCCACCATCCCCATCTCCCCCGTACCCACCCCCCTCTTAAAAACTGAAAATATATATTATTTTTTTTTACATATTTCGGTGTGTTTTTTTTCAATTCTTACGCATGTTGCCCCGTCCCCCTCCACCTACACTCCCCCAGCCTCACGTCCCCCCACCACCCCCACGACTCGAAACGGGAATTGTTTTCGTCAATTCTTGCATAGCTTCTTGCACATATATGTTGCTCCACCCATCCGCACTCAAAACTCGATTATTCTTTTATTTTATTTTTTACATATTTCTGTGTTGTTTTTGTCAATTCTTACACATAGCTATATTGCGCCCCCACCCCCTCCCCACCCCACCCCCACCCAACTCGAAACTGGAATATATATATATATATTTTTTTTTACATGTTTTTGTTGTTTTCTTACATAGCCTCTTGGACAAATATGTTGCCCTCATCCCCCACCCCCTGCCTCTCCCCCATCCCTACTCAAAACTTGATTTTTTAATTATTATGTTTTGGTCAGTTCTTACACAGCTATGTTTCGCGAACCCCAGCCCCCTCCCCTCCACCCCCCACCCCCTCGAAACTGGAATATTTTTATTTTATTTTTATTTTTTCCATATTTCTGTGTTGTTATGATCAATTCTTACATATACCTTCTTACACATATATGTTGCCCCCACCCCCCACACCCCCTGCCTCTTACACATATATGTTGCCCCTCCCCTCACACTCCCTGCCTCTCCCCGCCCCCACTCGAAACTCGATTTTTTCAGATTCAGATTTTTAGCTCTACTGATCAGAGATCAGCAGAGCTTATGCCGTGGTGCGGCGTCCGTCGTCCGTCTGTCTGTCCGTCCGTCCGTCCGTCCGTCCGTCCACTTTTATTTGTAGCGACTACTCCTCTGAAACTACTGGATGGATATCCATAAAACTTTACAGAAATGTTGCCCATGAAGTCTAGTTGATCCTAGCAAAATTTCAGGTCGGCCGGAAATTCAAGATGGCCGCCATGGCTAAAAATAGATTTTCAAAATGCAAGTTTGTAGCGACTACTTCTTAAAAACTATAAGTGATATTGATATGGGACTTTTTCTGAAATGATCAGCATTACATGATGTTGGTCCTTGTCAAAAATCATTTTGATTCGATGTTAAACATGGCTGTCAGCGGCCATCTTTGTTAACATAGAATTATATAATGAAAACTTGTAGCGACTACTTCATGAAATCAAAATCAATCAGTAGAGCTTCAAGGTCATTGACCTCTTGTTAAATTTAGATACACAGATGAAATATCAATAAAAAAATTGAAATGAGGCAACAATACAAATTGCAATATATCAGCTCCCTCCCTGAGTTGCCTTTCGACTACAATTTTTGGATTAAAACAGATAAAAATAATAAAAGTTTTCACATAATTTTATATCGGCCCAAGTTTCTATACCAGCACCATCCCACAAACCCACCCCACATTGTTTTAACCTTGTTTTCTGATGGTATATACTAGCTATATAATTTATTATTCTCTGAAAAATCGAATAGTCTAGCTGCGCTGTTCTCCCGACAGCTCTTGTTAAGGATGGCCTTGTTTCAGACTGGGCATAGCATTTTTGTAAGCACTTATTTGTTGACCAAACTTTTGGTATGGCATAATTGTCTGTTTTCCATCTGTTCACTTTGTTTGGTGCTCTTCGGTTTTCAAGGAGTGCACTCATCACATTTTAAACATAGGTCACCCGTGGATCAAAAACTACATTTTCTATTTAAAAAAGTCATAGTGAAATCAAACACAGAATTTCATCACTTGTAGAAGTTGGTTTGTTGTCTTTGAGATTGTTTTGATAGGTACACAGTTGTTTTAAGTTCTTTGTGAAGACATATTAGATTCATCGATGATACCCTTAAGAAATATAGAATAAAACATTATTTTAATATAACAAAAATAGGTATGTGCAAATCGAGAAATTGAAATACTGTGTAAAGTTATAGCATGTAAAAGGAGGGGGCGGTTCATGATCTTTGCAATAACATCAGAGTTGCAGGGCTTTCTTTCCTGGGAGCGTCTCCTTGGCCGAATGGTTAACAATGTTGTGTTGTAAACCTTCGCCTCTCACCGCTGCGGGTTCGAATCCCACTGGGAGCTCGACTTGTAAATGAGGAAGTGTCGATTCTTACAGATAGCGGGAGGTGTATAGTACTGGTTCTACCCAAGAAAAGTGGGTGGTCTACCTCCACAACACAAAATCGACCATTATATTATATATAACCTTACATGTGTTGACAATGACGTAAAACATCATATGGCTTTCTTACTTGATATAACTAATTTGACTTTTTTCCCCAACTGTGGCAAAATCTTTCCCAATCAGAAGGCAGCAGTCTTTTACTCTGATACAATGAAGCCCCTATCGTCTTAACTAAATCAAGGGCCATAACTCCGCTTTTACTAACCCGATATGGCTGGTTTTCGAACTTTTCCGAGCTTTCATTGATATTAACAATCTGATAAAGTTTGGTTAAGATCGGATGAACAATGACGCCCCTATCGTCTTAACGAGGCAATATATAGCATTTTTAACTAAATCAAGGGCCATAACTCCGCCATTACTTTTCCAATATGACTGGTTTTCAAACTTGTTTGAGCTTGCAACAACATTAACAATCTGATAAAGATTGGTAAAGATCAGATGAACAATGAAGCCACTATCATCTTAACGATGCAAAATATAGCAGTTTTAACTAAATCAAGGGCCTTAACTCCGCTGTTACTGGTCCGATATGGCTGGTTTTCGAACTTATCCGAGCTTTCATTGATATTAACAATTCGGTAAAGTTTGGTAAAGATAGGATGAAAAATGAAGGCCCTATCAACTTAACGAGGCATAATACCGCAGTATAGCATTTTTAACTAAATCAAGGGCCTTAACTCCGTTCTTTCTTGTCCGATCTGGCTGGTTTTCGAACTCATCCGAGCTTTCATTGATATTAACAACCTGTTAAAGTATGGTAAAGATCGGATGAAAAATGAAGGCCCTATAGTCTTAACGTGACAAAAGTTAACGACAGACGGCGGACGGCGGACAACTCGGCATCCCATAAGCTAAAAATTGTATAGGGTATTTGTGTATTGAACAGGCCTGAAACCTCTTTCCGAATTTTTTATGTCATAAAAAATTGGCTGCACCATGCAGTAAATGAACATGCAGAGCTATAAATAAACTGAGTTTTTGAGTATTTTACTCATATATCATTACTCATCCACTTACAACAAATATTTTAAATGTCCAAAAATCATGAGTATTATATTTGTATGTATTGCCCTGTGGAACAAACTATTCCACATTTACATGATGAAAGTTGTTTTAATAGTCTCCAATATTAAGGTCATAGTTTCTTTTGTTTTTGTCTTGCCTTTTCGAAGGAAAAAAAGAAAGACATAGGTGTTGCTTTTCCGGCGGCGGCGGCGGCGTCAACATTCAAGTTTTGCGTTTAGGTCATTTTCTCACAAACTGTATGCACTAGACCTTTCAACTTTGCTTATATTTGTATCTTGGGTGGTACATTACAACGTGACAAAGTAAATGTGGATGTGACCTTCACCATCCAAGCAAAGGGCAAATAACTTTAATTGTTACATTTACATGACTTTCTCATGAACTAGAATTATGCACTAGACACTTTAAACGTAATTTATAGCTTAATCTTTTGAAGAAAACATTCTATTTTGACATAGTTGTGTTTTTGGTAGTGCATTTTTTTTTTGGATGCCTGCATTTCATCTTTGACCTTGACCTACATTTTGGAGCTGATAATTTTTAGCTTTTCTGGCCAAGGGCCAGCAGAGCTTATGGGATGGCCTGTTGTCTGTCGTCTGTTAACTATTATCTCGTTAATCGATAGGGCCTTCATTTTTCATCCTATCTTTACCAAACTTTAACAGGTTGTTAAAACCAGCCAGAAAGAACCATTAACAGCGGAGTTGTGGTCCTTGATTTAGTTAAAAATGCTATATTGCTATATTTTTTCTCGTTGAGACGATAGGGCCTTCATTCTTCATTCTATCTTTACCAAGCTTTACCACATTATTAATATCAATGGCAGCTCGGGACAAGTTTGAAAACCAGCCATATCGGTCTAGTAACAGTGGAGTTGTGGCCCTTGATTTTGTTAAAAATGCTATATTTGTGCCTCGTTAAGACGATAGGGGCTTCATTGTTCATCCGAACTTTACCAAACTTTATCAGATTGCTAATGTCGTTGAAAGCTCAAACTAGTTTGAAAACCAGCCAGATCGGACAAGTAACAGCAGAGTTATGGCCCTTGATTTAGTTAAAAATGCTATATTTTGCCTCGTTAAGACGATAGGGCCTTCATTCTTCATCCTATCTTTAACAAACTTTACCACATTGTTAATATCAATGAAAGCTTGGACAAGTTCGAAAACCAGCCATATCAGACTAGTTATAGCGAAGTTATGGCCCTTGATTTTGTTAAAAATGCTATATTTTGCCTCGTTAATACGATAGGCCTTTCATTTTTCATCTGATCTTTACCAAACTTTACCAGATTTTTTGCTCCCCTTTTTTTATTACGAGTTCATATATATATTTTTTTAATAGATATACATTTTTATTTAATTTTTTTTTAATATATATAATTTGTTTTTAATTTTCTTATTTCATTATTATTATTATTATTATTATTAACACCGTGTTAGCAGGAAGCATTGCTGTGCTTATTGCATTTTTTTCCCGGTTGATTTTTGATGGAGTTACGGCCCCTTGATTTTTTTTTTAATTTCTTGTCAGCGCTACTCCTCCTAAACGCCTTGTTGGATTTCGACGAAACTTGGCAGGAAACATCAGTAAGATATCTTAATTGTGCATATCACGCTTTTGTTCCAGTTTGCTGATTTATGACTGAGTTATGGCACTTTGACATTTTTACTTTAAATTTCTTGTTTGAATCTGATGAGTACATACTTATTGCAGTCAAAAATAATCTACAGCTCTGATTATATATTAAAATATACTCCTTTTACATTTCAGGATATCAATATTAAGCTAGGGGGTAGAATTACAGAGTATGAGACAAGCAGAGTGAAGAATTTACAACAACTAGCCATGGTCCAGTCTCAACTCAAACAAATAGAGCAGGTACGTATATTGTCCTTCTTCTGTCCATGCATGTATCTCATCGAGTTGACCTACTTTCTCCGAAATAAAGGTCACATCCAGTTTAGCATACAACTTCTGATTACGTTCAAGTTTAGGTACCAGTTCTCTTTCTCTTTTCCTTTAAGCATGGGATTTTAACCAAACTGCATCAAATTGTTCCTTTTATCGACATGAAATGGTTTACACATCTGTCAATGTGACCTAATATTCTCCAAAATATAGGTCACGTCCAGTTTTCAGTACAAGCTGATTTTAAGTCAAACTGAAAATGGAATAATCCTGATATCAAGATTGTGTGTGTCTCTTGAAAAAAATTATCAAGAAAACCTGTGTTTGTTTTTTGGAGAGATTTCATAGCTGTTATTCGGTCATACTAACAATGCCAAAACATACATTTAAAAAAAATAAGTAGCAAAATTGTTGAGTACGAAACACTTTTAAATTAATCTTAACTGCACCTTGGTATTAAAGATACAATTATGAATTTATCCAATTATGAATTTAATGTTTTACTGTATTTTTTCTTCTATTTTAAGAGAAATCACGCTAAAATTCCAAATTGTGATGGTATTGGTTATGTTCCCAAAATATAAGAAAAAAACATCGAAACCAACCAACATTCCTTCAGTACCATGACCATGCATGTATCTTTTTGTTAGGTTAGTTAGCTAAGAAACCTGCCAATTGTCTGATATTTCAGTTACTTGAGAGGGAGAAACTGGCCAGTGCAGAACTGCTTGAAATACCGGAAACTGCAACTACCATAATGTTAAAAAATCGTAAGTTCCTTTTTAGTAACACAATTATGTGGTAATTGGTCGGGTCAATAGTAAATCACACAAATACCAACAATAAGGCCGACCATAAAAAATTGTTGCTTTTCTGTTCCCCTACCTACCCACGGAAATAAGTCCCTACCTAAAACATTTTACAGCAATTATTTAACATATTTTATTTTATTTAGTATCTTTAGGCCATTTTTTGTCTCACCTTTTGAAAAAATGCGAGACATAGGCGCCGCTAATGCTGGCGGGCTCGACGGTGTCAACATATTGTATTATAACTTTTTGTCCTCGGAAATAGAACGTTGAAATTTCATATAACCTCCTGATCATTGTCTGTCTTATTGCCAATAACTTCCAGCTGACCCTGGGTCCAAATCAATGTCACTTAAATACATGTAACGTCATGCAAATTTAATGCAAATATTGATGGTACATGTATTTAAGTGACCATCACTCCGACCCATTAGGAAAGACAATGACCAGGAGGTTATATATAACATTTGAACATTCTACTCACAAGGACAAGAAAGTAAGATTTTGTTAAGGTTTTGGTTAAGTTTACGTTAAAGTTCTTATAACTTTGTATTCCTTTGGAGTAGAGTGTTAAAATTTCATATATAACATCCCCTTATTACAGAACTATCGCCCTCCAACTGACCCTGTGTCAAGGTCAGTTTCCTCTTAAATACATGTACCGTCTCATTAAAAGTGTTAAATTCCTGTAACTTTTTTGTTCTTTAGAGCAGAGTGTTCAAATTTCATATATAACATCCTTCTCATTGTCCGTCTTAATGCCAATAACTTTCAGCTCTCCAACTGACCATGGGTCGGAGTCATTGCCACTTAAATATGTACAGTCTTCAAAAAATGTGTTAAAATGTGCGTTCAATTATTTAGAGTAGTGTTCAAATTGCATATACAACTTCACTGGGCATTGTTCTTATTCCAATAATTTTCAGCCTCCAAATGACCCTCTGTCAGGGTCAGTAGTCTCTTAAATACATGTACCGTCTCCAAATTTCACAATGCATGTAACATCTCAAAATTTCAAATATAAAATTGTGGAGTGTTCTTTGCCAGCCATAAACTAACTCAGCAGGAGAAGTTATCAACACTAAATATATTTCACGCCAGTCGTTTGTTTTTGTTTCACAGACAAAATAACAAGCTGTTAATTGATAAACTTTAAGTGAACTATTAACATCGGAATTTGGTTGATTCAGACTTTTTAAAAAAACGTGGAATTTTCAGAAAAAAGTTATACTCTAAAACAATCATTGTTAGATTATACAAAATTAATCTAATTACAAACTTCAGAAAAATGAACTTCTTAAAAAAAGGAGAGATGAAGTGTTGTATACATGGTAGTGTTACTACAATATCTGGTTACATTTGTAGTAGTATAGATTGCCTGTATATATATATCATATGTTACTTTACGGGATTAAAGAGGCATACTCTTATTATCGAATAGATTCCAAAGTTTCATGACCATAGGTCAATTTATTTCAGAGCTCAAGATAAGCAATTGTTGGGGCTATTTATGGAAAAAATAAGTTGGGAGTACAAATCAGCATAGATAATTCACAATTCTAGTATACAAATGGCATGTTTGTGAGTAAAAAAACAACACAACTAAAAACAACACAACTAAAACATTTACTCTTTACAAATTTCAAAATGAGCAAGATATGAAAGCTTATCTGGAGCTGTTATTTTGCCAAGTTACGTTGATTTACAGGAGAATATCTCTGTATATGCACAATATCAGAGCTGTAGACTTAAGGTTTAGAAGATTGTTTAAATTTTTCCCTATATAACTCTATGTGAAACATGTGGTATGTATTACCATAGTGTCATCTTTTGAACTAACAATAAAAAAAACATTACCTGTTTCTTCCTGAGGCTGTTCTGAGGCTTTCCTCGACCTCATAAACTGGGTGGTCCTGTATATTTGTCTATCTTCCGAACCTGTTAAAGAACCACTTTGTACAGCTCTTCCTTATCAATATTATTCAATTGCTGCTTTTCATAACACTTTCAAACATTGTTTCTGCTCAATTATTCATGAAGAATTGCACCAACTTTATAGTTAATTGTCCTTGCTGAAATAAGCATATTACTTGCGACCAAGATCCGTGTAACACCCTTCCAGTTATCAGTAAGGTTCCCTCTGGCCCTCTTATGTTTCTTATTTGTACCCATGTTACGAGTTTCAGGAGGATTTCAAGGCTTGGAAAAGGAAGAAACTTTTTGAACATGGACAGTTCTATTATTACTACCTTGAGGAAGAAAAATCAGGGGATATTGAAGCAGTGTTTTTCTTTGGCTGTTTTCATAGCCTTTATTGGATGCTAAATGCTAAAACATATTTTTTTCCCCAATTGTGACACAAAAATTACCAAGTAAAATAAATAAATAAGAAAAAAATTCAAAAATATAAAATTTTTTTTTTTTTTTTTTTAGATAATAATAATAATAATCAAAACAATTTTTTTTAAAAAATGAATCAATTAAATAAAAAATAAATTAAATATAAATAAATTTAAATCAATTAAAAATAAAAAGTTATCAAAAAAAAAAAAAAAAAAAAAAATAAATAAAAAATAAAAAAATAAGAAAATTTAAAAATAACTAAAAATTATAACGTAAAAAAGAAGGTCATTAAATCGTCTAAAGTTTGGAAAAGATTGGATGAAAAATGAAGGCCCTATCGTCTTAACGAGGCAAAATATATCATTTTGAACTAAATCAAGGGCCATAACACCGCTGTTACTGGTCAGATATGGCTGGTTTTCGAACTTATCGAGCTTTCATTGATATTAACAATCTGATAAAGTTTGCTAAAGATCGGATGAACAATGAAGCCCCTATCATCTTAAAGAGGCAATATATAGCATTTTTAACTAAATCAAGGGCCATAACTCCGCTGTTACTGGTCCAATATGGCTGGTTTTCGAACATGTTTGAGCTTTTAACGGCATTATGAATATGATAAAGTTTGGTTAAGATCGGATGAACAATAAAGCCCCTATTGTCTTAACGAGGCAAAATATAGCATTTTTAACTAAATCAAGGGCCATAACTCCGCTTTTACTAATCCGATATGGCTGGTTTTCGAACTTGTCCGAGCTTTCATTGATATTAACAATCTGATAAAGATTGGTAAAGATCGGATGAACAATGAAGCCCCTATCATCTTAACGAGGCAAAATATAGCATTTTTAACTAAATCAAGGACCATAACTCTGCTGTTACTGGTCCGATCTGGCTGGTTATCGAACTCATCCGAGCTTTTATTGATATTAACAATGTGGTAAAGTTTGGTAAAGATAGGATGAAAAATGAAGACCCTATCGTCTTAACGAGGCAAAATATAGCAATATAGCATTTTTAACTAAATCAAGGGCCATAACTCCGCTGTTACTTGTCCGATCTGGCTGGTTTTCGAACTCATCCGAGCTTTCATTGATATTAACAACCTGTTAAAGTTTGGTAAAGATCGGATGAAAAATGAAGGCCCTATCATCTTAACGAGACAAAGTTAACGACCGATGGATGGTTGACGGACAACTCGGCATCCAGTCGGCCAGTAGAGCTAAAAATCTGTGTAAAGGTTTATAGATATAGATGGAACATTGACAGTTTCCTATAATAAAGGGCAGAATGATATACATAGACAGTTTCTTATAATAAAGGGCAGAATGATATACATAGACAGTTTCCTATAATAAAGAGCAGAATGATATACATAGACAGTTTCTTATAATAAAGGGCAGAATGATATACATAGACAGTTTCCTATAATAAAGGGCAGAATGATATACATAGACAGTTTCTTATAATAAAGGGCAGAATGATATACATAGACAGTTTCCTATAATAAAGGGCAGAATGATATACATAGACAGTTTACTATAATAAAGGGCAGAATGATATACATAGACAGTTTCTTATAATAAAGGTCAATAATTATAAATTACATGTCCTATCAGGCCTTAGAGGAATTTCCAAGTTAAAAATAGCTTGACTCTTAGTTTCTTCTGCCATGTTCAAATGTAGCTAACCCTGGCATGTACAGATCCCTAGACCTCCATTTCAGCTTGAATTGTTCAAAACACCTTTTTTTGCCAAACTTCACTATTTACCAACTGAATAGTCAAGTTATAGCAGTGTTATGGCCAATTGTTGAAAAATTCTTCTTTTTAGAGATTACATTAACTTTTTTTTTCTAAGTATTAGATTGATTTATATTAAAATAGTTATAATGAAGCTCTTAAGTATCTATTGATTGTTATGTGTGATACTTTTTTCATTACACAGTTAGCTTTAGATGGTTAAAAGCGGAAACGGAGCTTGTTCTACAGCATTTCAAAAAATGGATAGATATACCTACAGGCAACCCTTTGCCCAGTAAGTACTTTAATTAAGAGAAGTTCTTTTTACCTCGGCAATTTAACTTTAAATTTTTGGATTTAGCTTTGTTTCTTTTGTTTTTGTCTCTTTTGTCTTCTCAGCTTATGGAAACTACATGCACTAGCACCAGCAAACCTGGGGTAAGGTTTTATTATGTTCCCCGAAAAATTTGAGGTCACCGCCTTGTCACCGCCTTGTCCGTCCGTGCAAATTCTTGTCCGGGCTATTTCTAACCCCTTGTTAGAATTTCGTGAAACTTGCTAGGAAGTATAAAAATCAAGTGGAGATGGGTATATTGTCGTGATGTTTTGGTTCGATAATTTTCCACTGAGTCATGGCCCTTTGTATTTTTAATGCATATATAAACATAGTAGTCAAATAGAAAATTCTTGTCTTCGAAAGTACTTATGGGACTGCATTGAAACTTCACACAATGATAAAGGTAATCAGAGGAAATGAAGAGCACAAGAACCGTAACTGTCTTCATTCAAACTGGAGTTGTTGCCCTTTGTTTTTATTAATTTTGTCTGTAGCATAACTTTAAAACTATGAATGAGACATTGCCCTTGGTAATTTTATACTTCTTCTCGTCTGGAGCATAACTCAAAACCCACTAATGGGACTGCAATGACACAATAATAGAGGAATATGAGAGAGGAGGTGCAGAACACTAAAAACATTACTCTATCTTCATTCAAATTAAAGTTATTCCTTTGGTAATTTTATACTTATAATTCTTGTCCGGAATATGACTCGAAAACTACTAAAGGGACTGTAATGAAAATTCACACACTGATAAAAGGGCAATGCGAGAGAGCATAAAAACCATAGCTCTACCTATATTTAAGTTCTATTGCCCTTTTACAAATCACCCAATTCTGGGAGCATCCATCGGTTCTGCAGATATTCTTGTATTTGATAGTAAATGTTAACATTTGAGAGATACGTTTGTGACCATGACCTTCTAGTGAAATAACTTGGTGATTCTTATGTTTCAGTTTTGCATCAAGGTTAGTTTTTCACAAACTATAATGTGCGCCAGAGCAACCAAACTTTTGTCTGGCTGTATATTACGTCAGTGTCCACTTTACAGGTAGTTGAGGGTATATATGTGGAAGTTATGTCACATTTTTGTATGATTTCAGGTCAGATGGAGAGGGAGACGTTCGTGAAAAAATTCGGAGTGCGTTTCACCGCAAAGCAACTGAAAAACAAAATAATGAATGAAAAGAACAAAAAAAAGGAAAAAAAAGTGAAAGTTAAAAATGAAATTAAGGTGTGTGTTTATAAAATAATGGGACTTAAAAGCATAAAAACCTATATTTTTCAATTGTATTTTGGACTACAGAACATCTTTTTACTAAAAATTATTGTTGAACATGTTACTTTATATGTACATGCTGCAAAAACAGTATTATGATTATTGTTTGAGATAATTTGTGAATCACAATTTGGTTATTTATTTCAAAAAAGTTCATTAAAATTCATATAAACACTTAGATTTTTATTGTAACATGTTAACTTGTCCATTGGCCGTATTCATGACATAAACTTGAACATATTGGCTAACTATTGCACGAAAAATTATAATACCATCTGTAATTTGAAATTTTACCAAAAAATTACATTTATGCTTCATTATTTTTGAAATCACCAATAGAGGGCTATCTATTGCATTTATGGTAAAAATAGATTTTCAAAATACAAGTTTGTAGCGACTACTTCTTGAAAACTATAAGTGATATTGATATGGGACTTTTTCTAAAATGATCAGCATGACATGATGTTGGTCCTTGTCAAAAATCGTTTTGATTCAATGTTAAACATGGCTGTCAGTGGCCATCTTTGTTTACATAGAGTTATATAATGAAAACTTGTAGCGACTACTCTGAAACTACTGGACGGATTTTCATGGAACTTCACAGGAATGCTGATCTAGCTAACAAAAACCTATCGGTAGAGCTTTAAGGTCATTGACCTCTTGTTTTGTTTTATATTATCTCCAAATGAACAAGATGAACTAAAAACACAAATTTATAATCATCCACAAAGAGGACTTTGCATTTTTAATTTTGACAATTTCGAACGGTGTCTTCGCGGCCATATTTGTTTATACTATGTGACATATCGGTGACTTTTAAAAGAGACATTCAAAATAACCTGCTATATGAGGAAAGCAGTCCAGTAAAGTAGTTGGATGTCCAAGACGAACAAATTACTCACCAAAATGAACTTTTTTTTAAAAATGTTTGTTAATTCACTATTCCTGCACTACAATAAATAATTTACAAGCATTAGTTTAGATTCCTACTCCATTGACAGGTGTTTTAGTAGTCACCATTCAATTCACAACTTTGCTAAATTTTTCGAAATGGCTATTTTTAGGAGACGAAAACTTAGAAGACGCAAAAGCACAAAAGAAAACAAGAATCAGATTATTAAATGAAATATATATGGACTATTGAAACTATCTGGTGATAGTAATCGATAGTTCAAGTTGCTATCGATGCATTGATATTGGGACGATCACTATTGCAATACATTGATAGTTCAATGTATTGTTACACTTCTAATATTATGACATTATACATTGTCTCATCTCTATTGCATTTAGGTTGTATTTCCTTCGAACCCAGACACGGTCAAGTAGGCACAACGTGGTTCCCGCTATGACACCTGAGTAGGCCCAAGGCCTCATGATTGGCTGCACTACATTTGGTGAAGTGGTCTGCAAGATCAACAACCTGTTCTTGCCCACAGAGAATTGTGTATCTGTCAAGGTGAGTAGTTGTATACAGATCTTCAATTAATTCGATTTGAAGATTAACTTTTATTGAAAAGTTTACCATACTTAAAGGTGAGCACATTTTTGCGCTTAAAAAATAGAACTGTGTTGTGATTCTTTTTTATTCCTTATAAAACATGCAAATATTTTCTCTTTTTAATGTTTCCGGTGACCAGAAGGGGACATGATTCCATACTTGCATAGGCCCAAATGTTTTTGAGCTCCGATCTTAAATTATACATCAGAAAATGTTCAGTGAAATGAACATATTCAGCATGGTCTCTACAAACTATGGTTATTTTAATAAAAAAGCAGCAAATGGGTCAACCCTGTTTGTTTTGCTGGATATTTCGAGCATAAGACTTATTTTCACGAAGAAAACATTTTTAAGAAAATTCAATTCGGAAAGTTGTACTGTGGTCCAGAGACCTTCTGCTTTATATGTAGCAAGTGTAAAAACAATTGTATAGCAAGATGTTAAACATACTTCTTGAGGTTCAGCAGATGCTTACTGTAAGAGCAAGTGTGTGATTGACCTGGATTTGTGTTTTCTTGCAAACAACAGCATTCAAACTCGAAACAAGTGAGGTTGAGGATTGAAATGGCATCAAGTGTGGACTTTAACAAATACTTACAAATATTTGATACTGCCTTTTAGTGATGTCCCGATTGTCTCTAACAATCAAAATCTAATCAAGCGGGGCACGAAAATTACACAAGTATAAATTCAGATAAATTTAACAATTTATCATTTTGACCTGCTTTCAAATATTATTTAAGACGAGTAACTCAGAAACAAATTTTTCAGCCTGCTACCAAAAACCAGCCACAATCGATAGTAATTTTCCAGTCGGATTCCCAACACTACTGCAGTTTAAAATTGACTGGTGCAAGACATTCTGAGTTTTGCAGAAGAAATGTGGCAACTATTTTTCTCAATATGGGAGACCATCCATTCAACGTGGAAGAACACAAATTCAAATGAACGTTTCCGCACCCGAGAGCAATGTGTTTGTAAAGTGTGGCTCGGTTTTGCCTCACAACTTTGATGCGAGTCATCGCCTCACAACTTTGATGTGAGTCACCGCCTCACAACTTTGATGCGAGTCACCGCCTCACAACTTTGATGCAGTGTTTATCGTTTTAAAAAATGAACAATGAATGCATTTTTTTTAAAACGCAGAAAATGAATGACAGTTTCTAGTATTATCCTTGTTGATATTAAAAATTTCGATTTAAACGAGTGTTTTTCAGTATTTTAATATAAAGAATTGCAACGTGTAAATGGTGTTTTATAACTTTAATTTTTACTGATTCATAATGGGAAATATTTTATTTGTGTAATTTAATCTTGAGAGATGTTGCGATTGGTAAACGCTGACTGAACAAATGCAAAAGTATTTTCTCAGTTTAAACGCACACATTTTGTTTCATTCGTTCCATGCATTTAAACGAAGGCATAGTTTTTGTCTCGCCTTTTCGAAGAAAAAAAAGAGACATAGGTGTTGCCTTTAACGGCGGCGGCATTTAAGTTTTGCGTTTAGGTCATTTTCTCACAAACTGTATGCACTAGACCTTTCAAACTTTGCTTATAGTTGCATCATGGGTGGTACATCACAACGTGACAAAGCAAATGTGGAAGTGACCTTGACCCTCCAAGCAAAGGACAGATAACTTATTAATTTTTAGGTTCAACTTTTGCGTTTAGGTCACTTTTTCACAAACTGTATGCACTAGACCTTTCAAACTTTGCTTATAGTTGTATCTTGAGTGGTACATGGCAACTTGACAAGCAAATGTGGAAGTGACCTTGACCCTCCAAGCAAAGGGCAGATAACTTAATAATTTTTAGGTTCAACTTTTGCATTTGGGTCACTTTTTCACAAACTGTATGCACTAGACCTTTAAAACTTTGCTTATAGTTGTATCTTGAGTGGTACATCGCAACGTGACAAAGCAAATATGGAAGTGACCTTGACACTCCAAGCAAGGGCAGATAATCTTGTAATTTTTACCGTCAATATTGGCGTTTAGGTCAATTTTTACTAACGGTATGCACTAAGACCTTTCAAGCTTTGCTTATAGTTGTATCTTGAGTGGTACATTGCAACGCGACAAAACAAATGTGGATGTGATCTTCACATCCA
The DNA here is from genome assembly GCA_037043455.1 of Cyrtodaria siliqua. Classification (NCBI taxonomy): domain Eukaryota; kingdom Metazoa; phylum Mollusca; class Bivalvia; order Adapedonta; family Hiatellidae; genus Cyrtodaria; species Cyrtodaria siliqua. The sequence goes on from JAWPHD010001613.1 coordinate 166,449, forward strand.
AGCAAAGGGCAGATAACTTTACTTGTTACATTTACATCACTTTCTCATGAACTAGAATTATGCACTAGATGTTTTAAACCTAATTTATAGCTTAATCATATATTCTATTTTGACAAAGTTGTGTCTTCGGTAGTGCATCTTTTTTTTGGATGACTGGATTTCATCTATGAACTTTACCTACTTTTTGGAGCTGATGATTTTTAGCTGTACTGGACAAAGGCCTTCATTTTTGATTTGATCTTTACCAAACTTTACCAGATTGTTAATATCAATGAAAGCTCGCACAAGTTCGAAAACCAGCCAGATAGGAGCAATAACAGCAGAGTTATGGCCCTTGATTTAGTAAAAAATGCTATATTTTGCCTCGTTAATAGGATAGGGCTTTCATTTTTCATCTGATCTTTACCAAACTCTACCAGATGTTTTGCCTTTTTTTATTATTAGTATATCTTTTTTTTTGTTTAATATATATGTATTTTTTATATATATATATAATTATTTTTATTTTTTTAAATTTCTTATTTCATTATTTTTTTGCCCCGTGTGGTTCTCGGGGGCCCCGTTTGGTCACGGGGCAAAGAATAGGGCCACTGCAGATCCCTTTGGAGGGATAGGCAGAGGGGTAGAATCCCCCCAAATTCATGTTCATTTTATCATTTTTAGCTCTACTGGCCGAAGGCCAGCAGAGCTTATGGGATGGCGAGTTGTCCGTCGTCCGTCCGTCCGTCCGTCCGTCGTCCGTCTGTTAACTTTTGCCTTGTGAACACTCTAGGGCCTTCATTATTAATCAAATCTTTACGAAACTTTGCCAGTGTCTTTATATCAATGAAAGCTCGGACAAGTTCGAAAACCAGCCGGATCCGATAAATTTCACCAGAGTTATGGCCCTTGTTTTGCTGAAATTGCCATATTAAGCCTTGTGAACGCTCTAGCACCTTCATTTATTATTTGATCTTTACCAAACTTGCACAGATTGTTAATATCAATTAAAGCTTGGACAAGTTTGAAAACCAGCCAAATCGGATCAGTAACACCAGAGTTATGGCCCTTGTTTTTCCAGAAAATTGCTATATGCTGCCTTGTGAATGCTCTTATACCTTCATTTATTATTTGATCGTTAACAAACTTGCACAGATTGTTAATACCAATAACAGCTTGGACAAGTTCGGAAATCAGCTAAATTGGGTCAGTAACACCAGAGTTATGGCCCTTGAAAAATGCCATATTCTGCCTTGTGAACACTCTAGCGCATTCATTTATTATTTGATCATTACCAAACTTGCACAGATTGTTAATATCAATGAAAGCTCAAATAAGTTCGAATACAAGCTAAATCGGATCAGTAACACCGGAGTTGTGGCCCTTGTTTTTTGAAAAATGCAATTTTCTGCCTTGTGAACACTCTAGGGCCTTCAATATTAATCGGACCTTTACTTAACTTTGCCAGTGCCTTTATATCAATGAAAGCTCCGACAAGTTTGAAAACCGGCAAGATCAAAATAATTTCACCGGAGTTATGGCCCTTGTTTTGCTGAAAAATGCCATATTAAGCCTTGTGCACACTCTAGCACCTTCATTTATTATTTGATCTTTACCACACTTGCGTAGATTGTTAATATCAATGAAAGCTCGGACAAGTTCGAAAACCAGCTAGATCGGACCATTAACAGCAGAGTTATTGCCCTTGATTTAGTTAAAAATGCTATATTTTGCCTCATTAAGACAATAGGGCCTTCTTCTTTCATCCAATCTTTACCAAACTTTACCAGATTGTTTAAATAAATGAAAGCTCGGACAACTTCTACGACCAGCCAGATCGGACCAGTAACAGTGGAGTTATGGCCCTTGATTTAGTTAAAAATCCTATATTTTGCCTCAAGACGACAGGGCCTTCATCTTTCATCCGATCTTTAAGAAACTTTACCAGATTGTTAATCCAGATTGGACCATTTACATCGGAGTCATGGCCCTTGATTTTCTGAAATATGCTATATCTTGGCCTCATTAAGACGAAAGGGCCCTCATTTGGCCGGATTCCATTGAAACTTTGCAGGGATGATCAGTACCAAGCCTAGTTGTACATAGTCACCGTGTTCCAGTTGAATGATTTTGACCGAGTTATAGCCCTTTAAAGGTTTTAATACACAAACTTTGTTCTGACTAGTTCTACTGAACACCTGGCCGGATTAAACGAAACGTTTTAGGGGTGATCGATTCTATATCTAGTTGTGCACATCATCTCCGTGTTCCGGTTGAATGATTTTTGGTGGAGTTAGGGCCCTTTAAAGGTTTTAATACACAAACTTTGTTCTGACTAGTTCTCCTGAACCTCTGGCCGGATTTAAACGAAGCTTTTTAGGGATGATCAATTCCATGTCTAGTTGTGCAAATCATTGGCGTATTCCGGTTAAATGATTTTTTTGGCAGAATTATGGCCCTTTAAAGGTTTTAATACACAAACTTGACAAGGATGATCAGTATCAAGCCTAGTTGTGCATATCTTTGCCATATTTTGGTGGAATGATTTTTGGCAGAGTTGTGACCCTTTAAATGTTTTAATACACAAACTTTGTCCAGATTAGTCTCTTCTGAACTCTTTGCCAGATTTCAGCGAATCTTGGCGAGAATGATCAGTACTAAGCCTAGTTGCACCTATCATTGCCATGTTCTTGTTGAATGATTTTTGAAAGACTTATAGCCCCTTATACATAAACTTTATCTTGAGCCAGTAGAGCGTCCACAGGCCCTCTTGGGCCTCTTGTTTTGTTCATGTTCGTCACCAATACCAGTAGTGGATGAGACAAAATTCCTTGGTCTTATTTTCGACCGTAAATTAACGTTTATACCACACCTTAAATACTTGAAGGCCAAATGCCTTAAAGCTCTTAACTTACTTAAAGTTGTTGCAAACACTAATTGGGGAGCAGATCGAAAAGTCCTCTTGCGACTTTACAGATCTCTTATCAGATCCAAGCTGGACTACGGCTCAATAGTATATGGATCGACTCGCAAGTCGTACTTGCAGATGCTCGACCCTATACATAATCAAGGATTACGACTCGCCTTAGGTGCCTTTCTTTCGTACATCACCAGCCGATAGTCTATATGTTGCAGCCAATGAACCATCACTGTCTCACAGACGAGACAAATTAGCTCTTCAATACGCCATTAAATTAAAGTCTAACCCTTCAAACCCAACTTTCGATAATGTTTTTAATCCTAGTTGTGAACCTCTTTTTGATCGAAAACCGAAGGCCATTCGACCATTTGGTCTTCGTATTAAACCAAAATTAAGAGACACTGAAATCGACCTAAATTTGGTTGCCAAGTACAAAGTACCACAAATTCCACCGTGGACTTTGGAAACTCCAACAATTATTTTTGATCTTTGTAATAATAACAAATCCAGTACAGACCCTACTGTCTTTCAAAGCAAATTTAATGAAATTAAATCGAAATACTGTGACTTTCAACATATCTACAGAGATGGCTCTAAAGATGGAGATAAGGTAGCTGCAGCAGCTGTTGTTCACAAACACAGCATAAAGAGCCGCCTGCCTGACAAGGCCTCTATCTTTTCAGCTGAACTTAAGGCAATTGAACTTGCCTTAAATTATATTCAGGAATCTGATGATGACCATTTTGTAATATTTTCTGATTCCCTTTCATCTCTTCAAGCACTGGGTAATATGAAACATGATAATCCAGTTGTGCTTCAACTTTTAGAAAAGTACAATTCTCTTATAATTGATAATGTTGTTATTTTCTGCTGGCTTCCAAGCCATGTAGGAATACGTGGTAATGATAGAGCTGATAGTGCTGTTTTAGATTTCCTGAAAGAGATCAGACTATATAAATCATTGTAATGTGTTCTTATATATATTTACTTGTTTATATACCCGTTGCCGGGCATTTATTGTTTTACATACATAGTTTATATTACACCTTATCATCCCTTATTTTTATTTTATTTTTAATAGTTTTATCTTTATATATTTACATTAATTTTTAATTAATACTTCATTTTTCATATTTTTTTTGCGCACAATATGACCTATTTATGTGTCGACGTGCCGTAAAACACCATTCATTCATTCATTGTTCATGTTCATTAAAGATCTTCATCATGATCCCTGCATTGTTTCAGGTGCTATCTCGCTCGCATCAAAAGAGCAGTGGCAGAAAAACAATAACGTGGCTCCAGCGTAAATTGAGTTTCTATGATATAATTTGCAGCAACTCTGCAGTTCAGGGTGAAGGTTCTAGGCCCATTTTCCATATTTTATCTCGATGTACATGGAAGATGAGCCTGGCATGTTCATGCCTTTTAGGCGCCATATAACCTTTTCATGTGTTGGTGCGCCTTAAAACCCCAATTAAATCAATTCAATTAATCATTATTTTTTTGTTTTTGTTTTCGTTTTTTTAGTGTTAAAGCATTGCTGTGCCTATTTTTTTTTTTCTGGTTCGTTGATTTTTGATGGAGTTACGGCCTCCTGATATTTTTTTTTTTATAAATTTCTTGTCGGCGCTACACCTCCTAAACGGCTTGTTGGATTTCTACAAAATTTGGCAGGAAGCCTCAGTATGGTATCTAGTTGTGCAAAGCATGGTATATCAATGAAATTTTGGACAAGTTCGAAAACCAGCTAGATCTACTTAGTAACGTCTGGTTATGGCCGTTGATTTGTTGAAAAATGCTATATTGTAGTTTCCTTTGTTAAATATAGGAATCTTTATGTGAGGAAGCTATCCAGCTGGCTTGCGGAACGTTGGTGGTTCTACCCAGGTGACCGCCCATGCACGAAAATTGCCCGGAGTGGCACCTGGGGTCTTCCTCCACCAGTGGAAGCTGGAAAGTCGCCATATGACCTTAGCTGTTGGTGCGACTGTAAAATCCAATTCAATTGAATTCCTTTGTTAAATCTATTGTTACTTTTTGCAATGTTTTAAAAAAACTACTGATGGGAATTTTATGTCGACAACCCTTTATATAAGAGCCATTTTAATCAGTAGAGCATCCACAGGCCCCTCTTGTTTTTAATAGAATGGCATTTTGTTTTTTAAATAAATGCACTTAAATGTCATCTCATCAAATGGCAAACTCGATTGTTTTTAGTTACTAAAATGTTTACAAACTTTCATTTAAGCATCATTGACCTTTTTATTTTTAAGTCCAGCCCCCGTTAGGCGAGACGTGAATCCACGGATTTCTTGTATTTATAAATGCTGAATGAATCCAAGATGCAAATGATTTGCATTTTAAAAAAATGCATTTAAAAATGAAATGCAAACGGAGAGCAAATCTAACGCAAACTAAATGCAAATGAAACGCAAACGGAATGCATTCTTGGGATACTTGAACGCAACTTGGTCTGTGTGAAACCTACCACTAGAATGCAACATTTATGTACTTAAACTGTGCTTTCATTGTTTCAATAAAAGTATATGCATTATATTACAGGATTCAGGAGATGCTACAGTGGTTGGGATGCAGTGCTCGTATGAAACAAGAGAGGAAAGCTGTGTTTTCTGAAGATGGCTATCGACGGATGCCCCACCAGATTCCACACATGATGCTTCCAGGACCAGCACCAGCACATGTACATCGTGTTGCCACAATGCTATGGCAGAGTAACGAGATCTGACGTCGCTGTTTAGAAGCATCTGTTATTGGTTTGTGAAAGATTACAAATAACTTAACCAAATCAACAATTTTGATCAGTTGCAGTTTGTTATTATCAAGGGGTTGAAATATGAACTGCTTTTACTAACTGGGCTATTTCATTAAAACATACCCAAGAAGGCAATTTAATAGACATCTATGGGTGAACATTATTTTCCGAAATTTGTTTGACTCAATTTTGCATCTGTGGGTGGGTGTTCAATTTCAAAAATGCCTTCCTGGGGTCTCATGTATGTTTTAATGGAATAGCCCTTATGTGTTTTTGCTTTAATTTTTGTACTTTATAAAAAAAAGGACTGGGGGCGATCTGGAAGAATGATGGATGTCAATCCAAATATAGATGAAATTCATACTGAGCTTCAGTTTCATACAAAATGTGAGTGGTAAATTTGTCTCTAGTTTCAATCGAGTTTTATTATTTTTTTGTCTCTGGTTTCAATCGAGTTTTATTATTTATAGCTCCGTGTGGTTCTCGGGGGCCCCGTTTGGTCCCAATTCAATTCAATTCAATTATTATTTATGAAAATACTTGGTCTGATAAACTTGCAATCTACTACATAATTCTATGGAGCTATATGGCTTTAAGGAGTACTTGTTTTGGTTGTTATAGTACATTTTATTTCTAAACATTTACTTAAAGTAGCTATCCCGTCATATATATAACACATATTTTGGGAATCCTTACTCTGTAGACACAATAAACGGTTATAACCAGCCAGGCCAAACCCCAAAACTGGAGCATCGAATTCAGTTACCAACTCATAATTTATTTTACGCATGTTCAATCAAGGATATTTTAAGAACCCGTAAATAAACCTTTACTTTTAATCGGCATAAATACATTATTATAAGATCTGAACACCTGGACATAGTTTTAATAAACGGTTTTGTAGAGTAATTTTGCTGATATTTGGTGGGTTGGTTTCTTGAAGAACACTTTGGTTTATCACTGTGGTATAGTCTTTAAATAAGGCAGGGTAAAACGACATCCCAATCTTCTCCAGTCCCTTTGCATATATCCTTCATGTCTGACCATGGTAATATACTCGGTCAAAAAAGAAAGTGTACACATGTATTTTTGAAAATATCCAATTTTTTTTCTTTTTTTAGCAAAATTGGTTTAGAAGATAGAAATGTATGTATTTATGAAGATTTGGGAGAAGTTGCAAAATGCATGGAGTTGAATGGGAAAAAACAAGGAAAGTCACCTTGTTAATTGCTGGTCTTCTGGAATTTCTCAAGAATGTCAGACTTAACTTCTTCCCAGCCTTGACTTTACCAACCATTCTTGAGAATATTCTTAGACTAAAGCCCAAGTATGCACATTTCAATCACAAATATTTCTATAGGGCCATCCTTAAAAAATTGTTGGTTTGCAGTGTGCGACCGACTCATACAAATGGCCGAGATTAAACTTTTTTTTATTTTTTTTTATTTTTTTTATTTTTATTTTATTTTATTTTTTTATTTTTTTTTCAGTTATCTTCTGATAACCCATTTATTCAGATATTTTCTGATACATATAAAGAAAACGTATATGTCGATGTTAACAATTTGTAGAATGAGTTAAAACGGTATGTGTTTTTGTATATATTATAAATATGTACCAAATTAAAATAAAAAAGATATAATAATATACATGTACGCATGGGGAACAGAAGACTTGCTAAGTTTTCTGAAGTAGAATATGTTCTCTTAGATGGGTAATTTTTTATTCATTTAGTCCATTTTAGAAATGTTCAACTGTCATGTCAGCCTCTTTGTCATTTAGTCAACAACAAAAAAAAAATATCACCTACCTACCTACCCATCTCAAAAATTCTAGGTCGGAGCACTGCAAACAAACAATTTTTTAAGGATGGCCTAAGATTGAAGTATAAACTTTCGTAACAAGCTGCTATGTATAATAATGACAAATACTAATAAAAAGCACCTTGGTACAATTGTTTATTTTTGAAGGTCATGGGAATATTTGAGTACTTGAGCTCAAGTCTAAGACTAGTTTGAAGAATGGTTGGTTGGTGAATTCCAGGCCTGCATGATGTTTGAACATGTGACATTTACAGCAATGGTTAATATTCGTTATGAGTTTGATTATGCAAATTTGAGTGCAAATTTTCTTTTTTATGCCCTGAATTGAATGGCTGCTTATAATAGTCGCACCGTCCGGCCGTCAGTCGGTCTGTCCGTACAATCGTGTCCGGTCACTAACTCTGGCATTCCTGGACGGATTTTCAAATATAAACTTGGCACAAGCGCTCACCACAACAAGACAACTTGTCGCACGCAAAATCAAGGCTCGTGGCTCCAAGGTCAAGATCACACTTAGAGATCAAATGTCAAAACCACTTCTGGGGTATTTGTCACTGACAGTGACATTTCTTGTTTTACTTTATAACTTTCATGCATGTCCATGGTATTATATTGTTATTTAGAGTGGGTTATGTTTAGATGACGAGTGTAACTTAGCTGTAATATAATCCTGGATGGTCACAGTTGTATGATGCATCATAATTATATTGTCAGAAAATATGTAAACAAAAAAACAGCAAAAAATTAAGAAGAGTGTTTCAAGTGGTCCATACTCTTTATTGAAATGAAAAAATAATGAAATATTTTAATGTTTTTTTCCGCTTTTCAGGAATATGTAAAATGGCTTTTATTAATACCAGCTTCAATCAGAAATTAGACACTGCATGATATGACAGAAAGATTGTTAAAAGCACTATTAAACCCCATACTTACATGTACGTGCATACGTATGTGCATCATAGTAACCAGTCTGGTGTCCCTGGTGATCAGCCATTGGCTGCAGCCACATCACATGATCTGTCTCTAACCCCAGATAACAAAGCTTATACCAAGTATATATAGATAACTAGTCTACGATAGACCTCCTGTCATGAGAGATGGCAGATTTGATATGCACACCCCCCTCCCTCCCCGAGAGAAAGAAAAGAAGGGATGTCAAGGTAGTACTCCCGAATCAATTGAAGCCTTTGTTTCATTCCATCGTTTTCATTTGCATGTAACAAAAACGATCGGACGTTAGCACAAAGACTAGACCGTTTTCTACATAGGCACAGGTTATTTTGCCACGGTGCACATCGCCAATTTCCGTCTGACGGACATTACCAGTGATTGCTGATTCAACTCTATTTCAACATAGTGTTACCTGCCGAATCTGACCACCCTCAGGCACAATCAATTTGGTCGATATAGACCAGTAGTCGGATTAAATTTCCAATCAAAAATTGAGAGAAGACGAACATTGCCTCAATCCCCATGGGCCCATCACCAATGCCAGGCTTTCATTTATTTCACACATGAGTAATAATTACAAAACTAAGCATTAGCATAGAGGGGTAGAATCCCCCCAAATTCATGTTCATTTTATCACTTTTTGATCATATTCATTAAAGGTCTTCATCATGATCCCTGCATTGTTTCAGGTGCTATCTCGCTCGCATCAAAAAAGCAGTGGCAGAAAAAAAATAAACGTGGCTCCAGCATAAATGGAGTTTCTACGGTAGAACTTGCAGCAACTCTGCAGTTCAGGTTCGAGAAGGTTCTAGGCCCATTTTCCATATTTTATCTAGATGTACATGTAAGATGAGCCTGGCATGTTCATGCCTGTTAGGTGCCATATAACCTTTTCATGTGTTGGTGCGCCTTAAAACCCAATTCAATTCAAAGCATTAGCGTACACTACGCTACTGTGATGTATGTTTGTGACACTTATTTCAAAAACATTTCCAGTTTTTAGCTCGAGAGCTTATGCCGTGGTGCGGCATCCGTCGTCCGTCCGTCTGTCTGTCCGTAAACTTTTATTTGTAGCGACTACTCCTCTGAAACTACAGGATGGATATTCATGAAACTTAACAGAAATGTTGCCGATGAAGTCTAGTTGATCCTAGCAAAAATTCATGTTTATGTGAAATCCAAGATGGCCGCCAAAGCTAAAAATAGATTTTTAAAATACAAGTTTGTAGTGACTACTTCTTGAAAACTATAAGTGATATTGATATGGGACTTTTTCTAAAATAATCAGCATGACATGATGTTGGTCCTTGTCGAAAACTGTTTTGATTCGACATTAAATATGGCTGCCAGCGGCCATCTTTGTTTACATAGAGTTATAAAGTAAAAACTTGTAGCGACTACTCCTCTGAAACTACTTCGTGGATTTTCATGAAACTTTACAAGAAATTTGCTCTTAATGTCTTATTGATCCTAGAAAAATTCAGGTCGGTCAGAAATTCAAGATGGCCGCCACAGGTAAAAATAGATTTTTAGCTCTACTAATCAGAGATCAGCAGAGCTTATGCCGTGGTGCGGCGTCCGTCTGTCCGTAAACTTTTATTTGTAGCGACAACTCCTCTGAAACTACTGGATGGATATTCATGAAACTTTACAGAAATGTTGCCCATAAAGTCTAGTTGATCCTAGCAAAAATTCATGTTGATGTGAAATCCAAGATGGCCGCCAAAGCTAAAAATAGAGTTTTAAAATACAAGTTTGTAGCGACTACTTCTTGAAAACTATAACTGATATTGATATGGGACTTTTTCTAAAATGATCAGCATGACATGATGTTGATCCTTGTCAAAAATCGTTTTGATTCAACGTTAAACATGGCTGCGGCCATCTTTGTTTACATAGAGTTATATAGTAAAAACTTGTACCGACTACTCCTCTGAAACTACTTGACGGATTGTCGTGAAACTTTACAGGAATGTTGCTCTTGATGTCTAATTGATCCTAGCAAAATTTCAGATCTGTCAGAAATTCAAGATGGTCGTCACAGCTAAAAATAGATTTTTAAAAAATAAGTTTGTAGCGACTACTTCTTGAAAACTATAAGTGATATTGATATGGGACTTTTTCTAAAATGATCAGCATGACATGATGTTGATCCTTGTGGAAAATTATTTTGATTCGAAGTTAAACATGGTTGCCAGTGGCCATCTTTGGTTACATAGAGTTATATATTAAAAACTTGTAGCGACTACTTCTCTGAAACTACTTGACGGATGTTCATGAAACTTCACAGGAATGTTGCTCTTGATGTCTAGTTGATCCTAGAAAAATTTCAGGTCGGCCGGAAATTCAAGATGGCCGCCACGGTTAAAAATAGATTTTCAAAAAAACAAGTCTGTAGCGACTACTTCCTGAAATCAAAATCAATCAGTAGAGCTTCAAGGTCATTGACCTCTTGTTAAAAAATAAGTTTGTAGCGACTACTTCTTGAAAACTATAAGTGATATGGGACTTTTTCTAAAATGATCAGCATTACATGATGTTGATCCTAGTCGAACACTATTTTGATTCAATGTTAAACATGGCTGCCAGTGGCCATCTTTGTTTACATAGAGTTATATAGTAAAAAATTGTAGCGACTACTCCTCTGAAACTACTTGACAGATCTCTTGATGTCTAGTTGATCCTAGAAAAATTTCTGGCTGACCGGAAATTCAAAATGGCCACCACGGCTAAAAATAGATTTAAAATAAATAAATTTGTAGCGACTACTTCTTGAAAACTGTAAGTGATATTGATATGGGACATTTTCTAAATGATCAGCATGACATGATGTTAATCCTTGTCGAAATTTGATTCCATGCGACTTTAAACATGGCCGTTAGTGGTCATCTTTGTTTACGTAGATTTATATAGTAAAAACTTGTAGCGACTACTCTGTAACTACTTGACAAATTTTTATGAAACTTCACGGGAATGTCCGATCAGAGATAAGCAGAGCTTAAGCTGTGGTGTGGCGTCCGGCGTCCGTCTGTCCGTCCGTAAACTTTTTTTTTGTAGTGACTACTTCTCTGAAACTACTAGACGGATTTCCATGAAACTTTACAGGAATGTTGCTCTTGATGTCTAAATGATCCTAGCAAAACTTCAGGTCGGCCGGAAATTCAAGATGGCCGCCATGGCTAAAAATACATTTTTAAAATAAAAATTTGTAGCGATTACTTCTTGAAAACTATAAGTGATATTGATATGAGTCTTTTCCTAAAATGATCAGTATGACATGATGTTGATCCTTGTCGAAAATTATTTTGATTCGACGTTAAACATGGCTGCCAGAGGCCATCTTTGTTTACATAGAGTTATATAATGAAAACTTGTAGCGACTACTCTTATGAAACTACTTGATGGATTTTCATGAAACTTCTCAGGAATGTTGACCCAGCTATCAAAAATCTATCAGTAGAGCTTCAAGGTCATTGACCTCTTGTTGTTTGTTAAAGTTTGGATTTTTCTTTTAATATGCAATTCTTCTGCAATACGAGTTCATTTGTTTTTTCTAACAAGGCTTCGTTTTTATAAACATCAACGTTTTTGATTTTTAATTTTTTTTCTTACTGTAGTAGATACTGTTGTAAGCGATTCGCTTCTAAGGTACTTCTTGATAGTTGGGAAGTTTATTCCAGGTGTCCACAACTGTTTCCAAAGGTGTTCTTACTGACATTTAACCTTGCCATTTGTTTATATAGCTTTTGTGAATGACCCCTAGTTCCTGCATAGATATCTTATTCAGGATTTTATAAACTTGTACCATGTCGGTCCTTTCTCTACGATTTTCCAAGGTAGTCCTAAATCTATAATCCTATTTTCATAACTTAGACGACTTATCCTTGGCAATAACTTAGTTGCTCTTCTTTGCACATTCTCAATTGCAATTTTATCCTGTATCAACATTGGGGACCAAAGACTACTCCTCTGAGACGGATTTTCATGAAACTTCACAGCAATGTTGCTCTTGATGTCTTATTGATCCTAGCAAAATTTCAGGTCAGCCAGAAATTCAGGATGGCCACCACGGCTAAAAATAGATTTTCAAAAAACAATTTTGTAGTGACAACTTCCTTTCTCAAAATCAATCAGTAGAGCTTCAAGGTCATTGACCTCTTGTTAAGAGTGTTTACATATCTCAAGGTAATTGGTGGTCCTGAAAAGGACCTATGATACCCACTCTGGTGAACCGGTTGATCATTCATTTGTGGTGTGCACTGCCGCCGTCATCATTGCAAAGGCCGCCATGATGGCCTTTGTCACAGTATCAGACATGGTCTCAGCTTCCGTAGAAGGTGGGTTCTCTGCCCTGTTGTTGGCCTTCGTCTCTACTGTGTTAAGGTGATCTGTTACGGCGACCTTCCTTTTATCTATGTTCTCTGCTTGTATTCTATCGAGCAGTGGTTGCAGGCTTTCCCAGTCTGGGAGAAAAAAGACCCTGGGTGGGTATCGAACCGTGATGTTTTTCCTCTCGAAGTCCCTTTCAAACAGGCTACGCCAATCTCTGGCCACTGGTGCCTCATATTTTGCCATCGCCACAGTTTTGAATCAGTAATTATCCTGCATTTAACATCATGGTTTTATGTTTGTTTCTCCCAACAGGAAAATAAATCTCAAGAGCAATGATGTTTGATTGGTTAATCATTTTAATTAGGCGTTACATTGCGATTTCAATTGTGAAATTCAGAGTAGCGATGGTTGATTGGTTAATCATTTTTAATTCGGTGTCACCTGGCATTTTAATTGCATCTCATTTGCATTGAGTGTTCGTGATTGTTTGTTTGAGCGTGACATGCAATTTCGTATTTGCTCCTTATTCAAGCGTGTTATGTGTCGTAAATGTTGAGTTGCACACTCATTATATATTTTTTGAATGTGTTTATTGCTCTAAACATTCTAGTACTAGTGGTTCTATTTATTAATAAATAGTATTTTTGAGCAAGCCAGCATTCACTATGTTATATGTTTGCAACAAGTACAAGTATCTACATGTATTTGCATTGTATTGCTAAAAATCACTCACCTCATTATTTGTCAAACACATTACCAATACATTGTGCCGTAATAACCTGGGGACGAAAACACATCGGTGATTATCACACCTTTCATGACTAAAGTGAGCATTCCGGTAATTTCAAATTTAGCCAACACACATTTAGCGAATCGGATTGGATATTATGGTTTGTATACAAAATGGTGTTTTGGGACTGTTTCGGTTGGCCGGTTTTTGGAATAGACGGTGTTCGAATTATACGAGTTTTGTTTAATAGAAATATATAAGAAATAAAACGGAATAAAGGTTGGTGTAGACAGGAATTTGGATAGGACAATGGCCGGATTCAAGTAACACTACATGTATAGTGAACGGAATAATACAATACCCGATGCTATTGTAACGTATGACCGAAAAACATGATTCTCCAAAATGGCAGGAGGTACTGTGCAGGTGCAGGTGGATGACTGTAAACTGATAAGTCAAAACCCACTACAGGTGGATAAGAATTCAAAACCCACTATTAGATGATAACGACCCAAACAATCTTCTCGTAGTGCAGAACTTTACAGGCTTTCAAGCAGGACCTATTTTCCCCATATTTTCTAGAGTTTAGCCCTAATTTCCCATATTTATATCCCACTTCTACCCCCTGCTTCGAAGAAAATGGGGCTATATAGGAATCATTTTGTCTTATCGCGTAACGTCCCGTAGTGTCGCATCATGTCGCGTTGCGTCCCATCCTATCCCGTTTCATTACTGAACAGATAATAGTTACATAGTTGCCTGTTTGCTTTTCATTTTTGGTACGATGCACAAACACATTATGAAAACCACGTAAGGTTGAGGTAACATTCCACTATTTTTTAAATAAGATTGCAATAAGTTGCAATAAGTTTTTAATTATTTGTCCTGTTATTTAACAGAAATTGTTTTTATTTTTTCTTCTTTTTTATGAGGTGAAAATACATAACGAAAACCTCATAAAGTTACACACACTACTAATATTAAGACCTCATAAGACCATCCTTCACTACTTTACGTTGCGTCGCAACTTATTGCCTTATTGAACACATAATTGCATGGTTGCTTTGCCATTTTTATGCCCCTGAAGGGACGCGGCTCCAAATAGCTGGCTACCGGCAACACTAATATATATCATGGCAGTCCTTGACATGTTTCACAAAAGAGGGCATGGCCCAGAAGCCTGATAGCCTTAAAGAAGCCCCTATAGGCTTAAAAGATGAAGTCCCAATAGGCTAAAACAAAAGAGGGCATGGCCCAACATCTGGCATATAGACGTCGCGCTGTCCGTCCGTACAATCGTGTCCGGTTAATAACTCCGGCATTCCTGGACGGATTTTCAAATAGCTTGGCACAAGGGCTCACCACAACAAGAGTGTCGCGTGCAAAATCCAGGTCCAGGACACTTAGAGGTCAAAGGTCAATAAGAAGTGCTTTCGTGTCTGCTTTATAACTCCGACATTCATGGATGGATTTTCAAATAACTTGGCACAAGTGCTCACCACAACAAGACGTGTTGTGCGCGTTAAAACCACTTCTGGGGCATTTTTCATTTACAGTGACTTTTTTTGTAGTATTAATATGTGAAAATACATTATGAAAACCACATACGGTTATATTCCACTAATTATTAATTTACGTAATATTGCACAAGTTTTGAATTATTTGTCCTGGTATTTAACAAAGGTTTCATATAGTAGTCACACTATCTGTCATTCCGTCCGTCTGTCCGTACAATCGTGTCTGGTCAATAACTGGCATTCCTGGACGGATTTTCAAATAACTCACCACAACAGATGTGTCTCACCACAACAATATGTGTCTCATGCAAAATCCAGGTCCGTGGCTCCAAGGTCAAGGTCACACTTAGAGGTCAAAGGTCAAAACCACTTCGGGGCATTTGTCACGTACAGTGACATTAGAACCGCTGGACAGATTTCAACAGTACTATCAAGTTTGTTCAAATAAAGTCCCCGGGGTCGAAAATGGCCGTGCCCCGGTGGTCCAAAGTTTGTATATTGAGGTTCTGTCTGTTTTTAGCTCGACTGATCAGAGATCAGCAGAGCTTATGCCGTGGTGCGGCGTCCGTCGTCCGTCCGTCTGTCCGTCTGTCCGTAAACTTTTATTTGTAGCGAAAACTCCTCTGAAATTACTGGATGGATATTCATGAAACTTTACAGAAATGTTGCCCATAAAGTCTAGTTGATCCTAGCAAAAATTCATGTTGATGTGAAATCCAAGATGGCCGCCAAAGTTAAAAATAGTTTTAAAATACAAGTTTGTAGCGACTACTTCTTGAAAACTATAAGTGATATTGATATGGGACTTTTTCTAAAATGATCAGCATGACATGATGTTGGTCCTTGTCAAAAATCGTTTTGATTCAACGTTAAACATGGCTGCCAGCAGCGGCCATCTTTGTTTACATAGAGTTATATAGTAAAAACTTGTAGCGACTACTCCTCTGAAACTACTTGACAGATTGTCATGAAACTTTACAGGAATGTTGCTCTTGATGTCTAATTGATCCTAGCAAAATTTCAGATCTGCCAGAAATTCAAGATGGCCGTCACAGCTAAATATAGATTTTTAAAAAATAAGTTTGTAGCGACTACTTCTTGAAAACTATAAGTGATATTGATATGGGACTTTTTCTAAAATGATCAGCATGACTACTCCTCTGAAACTACTTGACGGATTTTCATGAATGTTGCTCTTAATGTCTTATTGATCCTAGCAAAATTTCAGGTCAGCCGGAAATTCAAGATGGCCACCACGGTTAAAAATAGATTTTCAAAAAACAAGTCTGTAGCGACTACTTCCTGAAATCAAAATCAATCAGTAGAGCTTCAAGGTCATTGACCTCTTGTTTTCTTTTACTTGGGAATTTTTGTGTCACAATTGGGGGGAAAAATATGTTTTAGCATTTAGCAAGTATCGCAACGTTTAACCCATTCTACAATGGTGCGTTTCAAACCAATCCAATAGCAATGCAAACAAACTTTTTCTAGTGTTTTCTTCGTGCCTAGGTGGCCGCTACTAGTTTTGTTATGAGCCGAATGTAAAACATCGACTTGCAGGTCATCTGGAATAACCATTAACTTAGTACTTAATTTATCCTTTAAAACAGTCCAATGTCGGTAAAGAATACCATTTTCTACTACAAACTGATCCCATTGTTGTATATATTGTTTAACTCTTGGAAGAAATGTCTGAACTACTGGCAATGGCGGCCTTTCATTGTGCTTGGTCTATAGTCTGATAACTACAGACAAGGTGTCCCAGGATATCGGCTTAACGCATCAGCGTTGCCATGTAATCGTCCTACTCTGTATTTGATTTCAAAGTCATAGTTAGAGAGAAATTCTAACCATCTTGCCACTTGACCTTCCGGTTCTTTGAAATTATATAACCAAGTAAGAGAAGCATGATCACTTCTTACTAGAAATTTTCAACCATACAAAAACGATTTGAAATGCTTGATGCTTTTGATCTAGCTAAAAGTTCTTTCCTTGTTGTACTATAGTTTCTTTCAGGAGGAGCATGGGTAATGCTATAGTAAGCAATAACTTTCTCCATGCCCTCAACTTCCTGTGACAACACTGCGCCTGTACGATAATCACTACTATCGCAGTCTAAAATGAATGGCTTAGTGAAATCGGGGCTGTCAATACAATAGAGCTCTTCAGTTGATCAAATGCTTCCTGTTCTTTCTGCTACCAGTGATATTTTGAGTACTTTTTTGTGAGGTTGTTCAGTGGAGTAGCAGTCTCAGAAAAATTTGGAACGAATCGGCAGTAATAGGATGCAAATCCTAGGAATTGTTTAACATTTTTGACCGATTTAGGTGTAGGCCAGTTTTTAACCTTCTCCAGTTTTCAGGATTGCAAGAAACACCCTCTTCGCTGACAGTGACCCAGGAAATTAATTTTCCTCTGAAATAGGTTACACTTTTTAGCTTTGAGCTTCAGTCTTGCCTGAATCACGTGAGAGAAGACTTCTGCTAGCCTTTCGACATGCTCCTCAAAATTCGACGCAAAAACCAGTATCGTCTAAATATTTAAACAATGATTCACTCATTTTCTTGGTTTCAATGATCCATGAATGCCCTTAAAGAGCTTAAAAGTTCTTCATTTTTTTTGTTTTAAGCATTAACCATAATTCTGTACACTTGGGACAATTTACTAACATCATCAATATGTTTATTTTAATGTGTAAATCAGTGTTCCTGTAGGAACATATGTAAATATAAACACTTATAATGTTATTTCACGATAAAATTCCATACAATATAGAAAAATTAAATATTGCAAAGTGATTTCTTATTATTCTGAAAACAAGAGATCTTATCAGAATAAAGTAATGATTGAATAATATCTTAGCATTAAGACAATATATTGTGGAATAATAAATCTTTGCTTTTGTTCTGGTAGACTCCCAAAATCTTACAATAAATATATTGATACCTCATAAATAAGAGTTAATTTATAGCATTTGATAAAAGATTTATAAATGTGTACACTTGGGACAAAACTATCGAACAAATTAAACTTTCTAAATTATCAAATGAATTGCCAAGATTAACTTTCCGCATCACTTTTTTTAATTTTTTATATTCTGTTCATTATTTTTGTTTTCAGTTGTTTTGCAGTAAAACGCACTCCGAATTTGTTCACGAAACTCTCTCTCCATCTGACCTGAAATCATACAGACAAGAGGTGAAAGAGTCTTTGGATGCTCTACTGGCTAAATGTGCAGGGGACCGTAACACATTTTCAACATTCATTCAACCGGCACATGGCAATGATATAGGCCACTAGTTGTTGAATGCCAGCCAGGGTAGCAGGAGGTCTTTTCCAGGTTTTCCCACAGTTTTCAAGGCCGTTCTCCCTCCTATGAGGGGCTGGCGTGGCGCAGTCGGTAGCGTGGCGGATTTGTAACCGGAGACCCCGGGTTCAATCCTCCGTGGTGCCACTGAGTTCCGTCGGTGTGTTCTTGGGCAAGACACTTTTCCTTAGCCTCGTCCGTCGGATGGGGACGTAAACCGGGCGGTCCCGTGTATCGGTCTATCCTCCGAGCACGTTAAAGAACCATAGGAATCTATTCGATTATAAGAGTAGGGCAGGTTCCCGGATCCTATGTATCCTTCCGCTCTCTCTGGGGCGGCTCTAAATAACCTGCAATGTCTCATTTTTTTTATTTTTTTTTATTTTGCGTGTTCATGATTTTATTTTTCAAATTGTTCAGCATTGAATCTTGTTTTAAATGCTGACACAAAGGCTTCCCTCTCCATCTGACCTGAAATCATACAAAAATGTGACATAACTTCCAGATATATACCCTTAACTACCTGTAAAGTGGACACTGACCTAATATACAGCCAGACAAAAGTTTGGTTGCTCTGGCGCACATTATAGTTTGTGAAAAACTAAACTTGATGCAAAACTGAAACATAAGAATCACCAAGTTATTTCACTAGAAGGTCATGGTCACAAACATATCTCTCAAATGTTAACATTTACTATCAAATACAAGATATCTGCAGAACCGATGGATGCTCCCAGAATTGGGTGATTTGTAAAATGGCAATAGAACTTAAATATAGGTAGAGCTATGGTTTTTATGCTCTCTCGCATTGCCCTTTTATCAGTGTATGAATTTTCATTACAGTCCCTTTAGTAGTTTTCGAGTCATATTCCGGACAAGAATTATAAGTATAAAATTACCAAAGGAATAACTTTAATTTGAATGAAGATAGAGTAATGTTTTTAGTGTTCTGCACCTCCTCTCTCATATTCCTCTATTATTGTGTCATTGCAGTCCCATTAGTGGGTTTTGAGTTATGCTCCAGACGAGAAGAAGTATAAAATTACCAAGGGCAATGTCTCATTCATAGTTTTAAAGTTATGCTACAGACAAAATTAATAATAACAAAGGGCAACAACTCCAGTTTGAATGAAGACAGTTGCGGTTCTTGTGCTCTTCATTTCCTCTGATTACCTTTATCATTGTGTGAAGTTTCAATGCAGTCCCATAAGTACTTTCGAAGACAAGAATTTTCTATTTGACTACTATGTATATATGCATTAAAAATACAAAGGGCCATGACTCAGTGGAAAATTATCGAACCAAAACATCACGACAATATACGCATCTCCACTTGATTTTTATACTTCCTAGCAAGTTTCACGAAATTCTAACAAGGGGTTAGAAATAGCCCGGACAAGAATTTGCACGGACGGACAAGGCGGTGACCATATGCTCCCTCAAATTTTTCGGGGAACATAATAAAACCTTACCCCAGGTTTGCTGGTGCTAGTGCATGTAGTTTCCATAAGCTGAGAAGACAAAAGAGACAAAACAAAAGAAACAAAGCTAAATCCAAAAACTTAAAGTTAAATTGCCGAGGTAAAAAGAACTTCTCTTAATTAAAGTACTTACTGGGCAAAGGGTTGCCTGTGGGAATATCTATCCATTTTCTAAATTCCTTCAACACTAGCTCTGTTTCAGTGGTTAACCATCTAAAGCTACCTGTGTAATGGAAAAAGTATCACACATAACAATCAATAGATCCTTAAGAGCTTCATTATAACTATTTTAATATAAATCAATCTAATACTTAGAAAAAAAAAGTTGATGTAATCTCTAAAAAGAAGAATTTTTCAACAATTGGCAATAACACTGCTATAACTTGACTATTCAGTTGGTAAATAGTGAAGTTTGGCAAAAAAAGGTGTTTTGAACAATTCAAGTTGAAATGGAGGTCTAGGGATCTGTACATGCCAGGGTTAGCTACATTTGAACATGGCAGAAGAAACTAAGAGTCAAGCTATTTTAACTTGGAAATTCCTCTAAGGCCTGATAGGACATGTAATTTATAATTATTGACCTTTATTATAAGAAACTGTCTATGTATATCATTCTGCCCTTTATTATAGGAAACTGTCAATGTTCCATCTATATCTATAAACCTTTACACAGATTTTTTTTTTTAAATTGGTCCCAATGACCAATTACAGTGTTTTCTCTCTCTATACTTTATGAACATAGTCAATATCGAACAGCTGGAATTTTAGCGCTAGTTTTCATAAAAAAATTAGGTACACAGAGGCATTTAAAAGACTTTCTAAAATGATCAGCATGATATGATGTTGGTCCTTGCCAAAAATCGTTTTGATTCGACATTAAACATGGCTGCCAGCAGCCATCTTTGTTTACATAGAGTTATATAATGAAAACTTGAAACTACATGAAGGATTTTCATGAAACTTCACAGGAATGTTGCTCTTGATGTCTAATTGATCCTACTAAAATTTCAGGTCGGCCGGAAATTCAAGATGGCCGTCACAGCTAAAAATAGATTTTTAAAAAATAAGTTTGTAGCGACTACTTCTTGAAAACTATAAGTGATATTGATATGGGACTTTTTCTAAAATGATCAGCATGACTACTCCTCTGAAACTACTTGACGGATTTTCATGAATGTTGCTCTTAATGTCTTATTGATCCTAGCAAAATTTCAGGTCAGCCGGAAATTCAAGATGGCCACCACGGTTAAAAATAGATTTTCAAAAAACAAGTCTGTAGCGACTACTTCCTGAAATCAAAATCAATCAGTAGAGCTTCAAGGTCATTGACCTCTTGTTTTCTTTTACTTGGGAATTTTTGTGTCACAATTGGGGGAAAAAATATGTTTTAGCATTTAGCAAGTATCGCAACGTTTAACCCATTCTACAATGGTGCGTTTCAAACCAATACAATAGCAATGCAAACAAACTTTTTCTAGTGTTTTCTTCGTGCCTAGGTGGCCGCTACTAGTTTTGTTATGAGCCGAATGTAAAACATCGACTTGCAGGTCATCTGGAATAACCATTAACTTAGTACTTAATTTATCCTTTAAAACAGTCCAATGTCGGTAAAGAATTCCATTTTCTACTACAAACTGATCCCATTGTTGTATATATTGTTTAACTCTTGGGAGAAATGTCTGAACTACTGGCAATGGTGGCCTTTCATTGTGCTCGGTCTTTAGTCTGATAACTACAGACAAGGTGTCCCAGGATATCGGCTTAACGCATCAGCGTTGCCATGTAATCGTCCTACTCTGTATTTGATTTCAAAGTCATAGTTAGAGAGAAATTCTAACCATCTTGCCACTTGACCTTCCGGTTCTTTGAAATTATATAACCAAGTAAGAGAAGCATGATCACTTCTTACTAGAAATTTTCAACCATACAAAAACGATTTGAAATGCTTGATGCTTTTGATCTAGCTAAAAGTTCTTTCCTTGTTGTACTATAGTTTCTTTCAGGAGGAGCATGGGTAATGCTATAGTAAGCAATAACTTTCTCCATGCCCTCAACTTCCTGTGACAACACTGCGCCTGTACGATAATCACTACTATCGCAGTCTAAAATGAATGGCTTAGTGAAATCGGGGCTGTCAATACAATAGAGCTCTTCAGTTGATCAAATGCTTCCTGTTCTTTCTGCTACCAGTGATATTTTGAGTACTTTTTTGTGAGGTTGTTCAGTGGAGTAGCAGTCTCAGAAAAATTTGGAACGAATCGGCAGTAATAGGATGCAAATCCTAGGAATTGTTTAACATTTTTGACCGATTTAGGTGTAGGCCAGTTTTTAACCTTCTCCAGTTTTCAGGATTGCAAGAAACACCCTCTTCGCTGACAGTGACCCAGGAAATTAATTTTCCTCTGAAATAGGTTACACTTTTTAGCTTTGAGCTTCAGTCTTGCCTGAATCACGTGAGAGAAGACTTCTGCTAGCCTTTCGACATGCTCCTCAAAATTCGACGCAAAAACCAGTATCGTCTAAATATTTAAACAATGATTCACTCATTTTCTTGGTTTCAATGATCCATGAATGCCCTTAAAGAGCTTAAAAGTTCTTCATTTTTTTTGTTTTAAGCATTAACCATAATTCTGTACACTTGGGACAATTTACTAACATCATCAATATGTTTATTTTAATGTGTAAATCAGTGTTCCTGTAGGAACATATGTAAATATAAACACTTATAATGTTATTTCACGATAAAATTCCATACAATATAGAAAAATTAAATATTGCAAAGTGATTTCTTATTATTCTGAAAACAAGAGATCTTATCAGAATAAAGTAATGATTGAATAATATCTTAGCATTAAGACAATATATTGTGGAATAATAAATCTTTGCTTTTGTTCTGGTAGACTCCCAAAATCTTACAATAAATATATTGATACCTCATAAATAAGAGTTAATTTATAGCATTTGATAAAAGATTTATAAATGTGTACACTTGGGACAAAACTATCGAACAAATTAAACTTTCTAAATTATCAAATGAATTGCCAAGATTAACTTTCCGCATCACTTTTTTTAATTTTTTATATTCTGTTCATTATTTTTGTTTTCAGTTGTTTTGCAGTAAAACGCACTCCGAATTTGTTCACGAAACTCTCTCTCCATCTGACCTGAAATCATACAGACAAGAGGTGAAAGAGTCTTTGGATGCTCTACTGGCTAAATGTGCAGGGGACCGTAACACATTTTCAACATTCATTCAACCGGCACATGGCAATGATATAGGCCACTAGTTGTTGAATGCCAGCCAGGGTAGCAGGAGGTCTTTTCCAGGTTTTCCCACAGTTTTCAAGGCCGTTCTCCCTCCTATGAGGGGCTGGCGTGGCGCAGTCGGTAGCGTGGCGGATTTGTAACCGGAGACCCCGGGTTCAATCCTCCGTGGTGCCACTGAGTTCCGTCGGTGTGTTCTTGGGCAAGACACTTTTCCTTAGCCTCGTCCGTCGGATGGGGACGTAAACCGGGCGGTCCCGTGTATCGGTCTATCCTCCGAGCACGTTAAAGAACCATAGGAATCTATTCGATAATAAGAGTAGGGCAGGTTCCCGGATCCTATGTATCCTTCCGCTCTCTCTGGGGCGGCTCTAAATAACCTGCAATGTCTCATTTTTTTTATTTTTTTTTATTTTGCGTGTTCATGATTTTATTTTTCAATTGTTCAGCATTGAATCTTGTTTTAAATGCTGACACAAAGGCTTCCCTCTCCATCTGACCTGAAATCATACAAAAATGTGACATAACTTCCAGATATATACCCTTAACTACCTGTAAAGTGGACACTGACCTAATATACAGCCAGACAAAAGTTTGGTTGCTCTGGCGCACATTATAGTTTGTGAAAAACTAACCTTGATGCAAAACTGAAACATAAGAATCACCAAGTTATTTCACTAGAAGGTCATGGTCACAAACATATCTCTCAAATGTTAACATTTACTATCAAATACAAGAATATCTGCAGAACCGATGGATGCTCCCAGAATTGGGTGATTTGTAAAATGGCAATAGAACTTAAATATAGGTAGAGCTATGGTTTTTATGCTCTCTCGCATTGCCCTTTTATCAGTGTATGAATTTTCATTACAGTCCCTTTAGTAGTTTTCGAGTCATATTCCGGACAAGAATTATAAGTATAAAATTACCAAAGGAATAACTTTAATTTGAATGAAGATAGAGTAATGTTTTTAGTGTTCTGCACCTCCTCTCTCATATTCCTCTATTATTGTGTCATTGCAGTCCCATTAGTGGGTTTTGAGTTATGCTCCAGACGAGAAGAAGTATAAAATTACCAAGGGCAATGTCTCATTCATAGTTTTAAAGTTATGCTACAGACAAAATTAATAATAACAAAGGGCAACAACTCCAGTTTGAATGAAGACAGTTGCGGTTCTTGTGCTCTTCATTTCCTCTGATTACCTTTATCATTGTGTGAAGTTTCAATGCAGTCCCATAAGTACTTTCGAAGACAAGAATTTTCTATTTGACTACTATGTATATATGCATTAAAAATACAAAGGGCCATGACTCAGTGGAAAATTATCGAACCAAAACATCACGACAATATACGCATCTCAACTTGATTTTTATACTTCCTAGCAAGTTTCACGAAATTCTAACAAGGGGTTAGAAATAGCCCGGACAAGAATTTGCACGGACGGACAAGGCGGTGACTATATGCTCCCTCAAATTTTTCGGGGAACATAATAAAACCTTACCCCAGGTTTGCTGGTGCTAGTGCATGTAGTTTCCATAAGCTGAGAAGACAAAAGAGACAAAACAAAAGAAACAAAGCTAAATCCAAAAACTTAAAGTTAAATTGCCGAGGTAAAAAGAACTTCTCTTAATTAAAGTACTTACTGGGCAAAGGGTTGCCTGTGGGAATATCTATCCATTTTCTAAATTCCTTCAACACTAGCTCTGTTTCAGTGGTTAACCATCTAAAGCTACCTGTGTAATGGAAAAAGTATCACACATAACAATCAATAGATCCTTAAGAGCTTCATTATAACTATTTTAATATAAATCAATCTAATACTTAGAAAAAAAAAGTTGATGTAATCTCTAAAAAGAAGAATTTTTCAACAATTGGCAATAACACTGCTATAACTTGACTATTCAGTTGGTAAATAGTGAAGTTTGGCAAAAAAAGGTGTTTTGAACAATTCAAGTTGAAATGGAGGTCTAGGGATCTGTAC
This sequence comes from Cyrtodaria siliqua, assembly GCA_037043455.1. Classification (NCBI taxonomy): domain Eukaryota; kingdom Metazoa; phylum Mollusca; class Bivalvia; order Adapedonta; family Hiatellidae; genus Cyrtodaria; species Cyrtodaria siliqua. Next base: position 191,511 of record JAWPHD010001613.1, read on the forward strand.
ATGCCAGGGTTAGCTACATTTGAACATGGCAGAAGAAACTAAGAGTCAAGCTATTTTAACTTGGAAATTCCTCTAAGGCCTGATAGGACATGTAATTTATAATTATTGACCTTTATTATAAGAAACTGTCTATGTATATCATTCTGCCCTTTATTATAGGAAACTGTCAATGTTCCATCTATATCTATAAACCTTTACACAGATTTTTTTTTTTAAATTAGTCCCAATGACCAATTACAGTGTTTTCTCTCTCTATACTTTATGAACATAGTCAATATCGAACAGCTGGAATTTTAGCGCTAGTTTTCATAAAAAAATTAGGTACACAGAGGCATTTAAAAGACTTTCTAAAATGATCAGCATGATATGATGTTGGTCCTTGCCAAAAATCGTTTTGATTCGACATTAAACATGGCTGCCAGCAGCCATCTTTGTTTACATAGAGTTATATAATGAAAACTTGAAACTACATGAAGGATTTTCATGAAACTTCACAGGAATGTTGCTCTTGATGTCTAATTGATCCTACTAAAATTTCAGGTCGGCCGGAAATTCAAGATGGCCGTCACAGCTAAAAATAGATTTTTAAAAAATAAGTTTGTAGCGACTACTTCTTGAAAACTATAAGTGATATTGATATGGGACTTTTTCTAAAATGATCAGCATGACTACTCCTCTGAAACTACTTGACGGATTTTCATGAATGTTGCTCTTAATGTCTTATTGATCCTAGCAAAATTTCAGGTCAGCCGGAAATTCAAGATGGCCACCACGGTTAAAAATAGATTTTCAAAAAACAAGTCTGTAGCGACTACTTCCTGAAATCAAAATCAATCAGTAGAGCTTCAAGGTCATTGACCTCTTGTTTTCTTTTACTTGGGAATTTTTGTGTCACAATTGGGGGAAAAAATATGTTTTAGCATTTAGCAAGTATCGCAACGTTTAACCCATTCTACAATGGTGCGTTTCAAACCAATACAATAGCAATGCAAACAAACTTTTTCTAGTGTTTTCTTCGTGCCTAGGTGGCCGCTACTAGTTTTGTTATGAGCCGAATGTAAAACATCGACTTGCAGGTCATCTGGAATAACCATTAACTTAGTACTTAATTTATCCTTTAAAACAGTCCAATGTCGGTAAAGAATTCCATTTTCTACTACAAACTGATCCCATTGTTGTATATATTGTTTAACTCTTGGGAGAAATGTCTGAACTACTGGCAATGGCGGCCTTTCATTGTGCTCGGTCTTTAGTCTGATAACTACAGACAAGGTGTCCCAGGATATCGGCTTAACGCATCAGCGTTGCCATGTAATCGTCCTACTCTGTATTTGATTTCAAAGTCATAGTTAGAGAGAAATTCTAACCATCTTGCCACTTGACCTTCCGGTTCTTTGAAATTATATAACCAAGTAAGAGAAGCATGATCACTTCTTACTAGAAATTTTCAACCATACAAAAACGATTTGAAATGCTTGATGCTTTTGATCTAGCTAAAAGTTCTTTCCTTGTTGTACTATAGTTTCTTTCAGGAGGAGCATGGGTAATGCTATAGTAAGCAATAACTTTCTCCATGCCCTCAACTTCCTGTGACAACACTGCGCCTGTACGATAATCACTACTATCGCAGTCTAAAATGAATGGCTTAGTGAAATCGGGGCTGTCAATACAATAGAGCTCTTCAGTTGATCAAATGCTTCCTGTTCTTTCTGCTACCAGTGATATTTTGAGTACTTTTTTGTGAGGTTGTTCAGTGGAGTAGCAGTCTCAGAAAAATTTGGAACGAATCGGCAGTAATAGGATGCAAATCCTAGGAATTGTTTAACATTTTTGACCGATTTAGGTGTAGGCCAGTTTTTAACCTTCTCCAGTTTTCAGGATTGCAAGAAACACCCTCTTCGCTGACAGTGACCCAGGAAATTAATTTTCCTCTGAAATAGGTTACACTTTTTAGCTTTGAGCTTCAGTCTTGCCTGAATCACGTGAGAGAAGACTTCTGCTAGCCTTTCGACATGCTCCTCAAAATTCGACGCAAAAACCAGTATCGTCTAAATATTTAAACAATGATTCACTCATTTTCTTGGTTTCAATGATCCATGAATGCCCTTAAAGAGCTTAAAAGTTCTTCATTTTTTTTGTTTTAAGCATTAACCATAATTCTGTACACTTGGGACAATTTACTAACATCATCAATATGTTTATTTTAATGTGTAAATCAGTGTTCCTGTAGGAACATATGTAAATATAAACACTTATAATGTTATTTCACGATAAAATTCCATACAATATAGAAAAATTAAATATTGCAAAGTGATTTCTTATTATTCTGAAAACAAGAGATCTTATCAGAATAAAGTAATGATTGAATAATATCTTAGCATTAAGACAATATATTGTGGAATAATAAATCTTTGCTTTTGTTCTGGTAGACTCCCAAAATCTTACAATAAATATATTGATACCTCATAAATAAGAGTTAATTTATAGCATTTGATAAAAGATTTATAAATGTGTACACTTGGGACAAAACTATCGAACAAATTAAACTTTCTAAATTATCAAATGAATTGCCAAGATTAACTTTCCGCATCACTTTTTTTAATTTTTTATATTCTGTTCATTATTTTTGTTTTCAGTTGTTTTGCAGTAAAACGCACTCCGAATTTGTTCACGAAACTCTCTCTCCATCTGACCTGAAATCATACAGACAAGAGGTGAAAGAGTCTTTGGATGCTCTACTGGCTAAATGTGCAGGGGACCGTAACACATTTTCAACATTCATTCAACCGGCACATGGCAATGATATAGGCCACTAGTTGTTGAATGCCAGCCAGGGTAGCAGGAGGTCTTTTCCAGGTTTTCCCACAGTTTTCAAGGCCGTTCTCCCTCCTATGAGGGGCTGGCGTGGCGCAGTCGGTAGCGTGGCGGATTTGTAACCGGAGACCCCGGGTTCAATCCTCCGTGGTGCCACTGAGTTCCGTCGGTGTGTTCTTGGGCAAGACACTTTTCCTTAGCCTCGTCCGTCGGATGGGGACGTAAACCGGGCGGTCCCGTGTATCGGTCTATCCTCCGAGCACGTTAAAGAACCATAGGAATCTATTCGATAATAAGAGTAGGGCAGGTTCCCGGATCCTATGTATCCTTCCGCTCTCTCTGGGGCGGCTCTAAATAACCTGCAATGTCTCATTTTTTTTATTTTTTTTTATTTTGCGTGTTCATGATTTTATTTTTCAATTGTTCAGCATTGAATCTTGTTTTAAATGCTGACACAAAGGCTTCCCTCTCCATCTGACCTGAAATCATACAAAAATGTGACATAACTTCCAGATATATACCCTTAACTACCTGTAAAGTGGACACTGACCTAATATACAGCCAGACAAAAGTTTGGTTGCTCTGGCGCACATTATAGTTTGTGAAAAACTAACCTTGATGCAAAACTGAAACATAAGAATCACCAAGTTATTTCACTAGAAGGTCATGGTCACAAACATATCTCTCAAATGTTAACATTTACTATCAAATACAAGAATATCTGCAGAACCGATGGATGCTCCCAGAATTGGGTGATTTGTAAAATGGCAATAGAACTTAAATATAGGTAGAGCTATGGTTTTTATGCTCTCTCGCATTGCCCTTTTATCAGTGTATGAATTTTCATTACAGTCCCTTTAGTAGTTTTCGAGTCATATTCCGGACAAGAATTATAAGTATAAAATTACCAAAGGAATAACTTTAATTTGAATGAAGATAGAGTAATGTTTTTAGTGTTCTGCACCTCCTCTCTCATATTCCTCTATTATTGTGTCATTGCAGTCCCATTAGTGGGTTTTGAGTTATGCTCCAGACGAGAAGAAGTATAAAATTACCAAGGGCAATGTCTCATTCATAGTTTTAAAGTTATGCTACAGACAAAATTAATAATAACAAAGGGCAACAACTCCAGTTTGAATGAAGACAGTTGCGGTTCTTGTGCTCTTCATTTCCTCTGATTACCTTTATCATTGTGTGAAGTTTCAATGCAGTCCCATAAGTACTTTCGAAGACAAGAATTTTCTATTTGACTACTATGTATATATGCATTAAAAATACAAAGGGCCATGACTCAGTGGAAAATTATCGAACCAAAACATCACGACAATATACGCATCTCCACTTGATTTTTATACTTCCTAGCAAGTTTCACGAAATTCTAACAAGGGGTTAGAAATAGCCCGGACAAGAATTTGCACGGACGGACAAGGCGGTGACTATATGCTCCCTCAAATTTTTCGGGGAACATAATAAAACCTTACCCCAGGTTTGCTGGTGCTAGTGCATGTAGTTTCCATAAGCTGAGAAGACAAAAGAGACAAAACAAAAGAAACAAAGCTAAATCCAAAAACTTAAAGTTAAATTGCCGAGGTAAAAAGAACTTCTCTTAATTAAAGTACTTACTGGGCAAAGGGTTGCCTGTGGGAATATCTATCCATTTTCTAAATTCCTTCAACACTAGCTCTGTTTCAGTGGTTAACCATCTAAAGCTACCTGTGTAATGGAAAAAGTATCACACATAACAATCAATAGATCCTTAAGAGCTTCATTATAACTATTTTAATATAAATCAATCTAATACTTAGAAAAAAAAAGTTGATGTAATCTCTAAAAAGAAGAATTTTTCAACAATTGGCAATAACACTGCTATAACTTGACTATTCAGTTGGTAAATAGTGAAGTTTGGCAAAAAAAGGTGTTTTGAACAATTCAAGTTGAAATGGAGGTCTAGGGATCTGTACATGCCAGGGTTAGCTACATTTGAACATGGCAGAAGAAACTAAGAGTCAAGCTATTTTAACTTGGAAATTCCTCTAAGGCCTGATAGGACATGTAATTTATAATTATTGACCTTTATTATAAGAAACTGTCTATGTATATCATTCTGCCCTTTATTATAGGAAACTGTCAATGTTCCATCTATATCTATAAACCTTTACACAGATTTTTTTTTTTTAAATTGGTCCCAATGACCAATTACAGTGTTTTCTCTCTCTATACTTTATGAACTTTATGCCGTGGTGCGGCGTCCGTCGTCCGTCCGTCTGTCCGTCCGTCCGTTAACTTTTTTTTTGTAGCGACTACTCCTCTGAAACTACTGAATAGATTTTCATGAAACTTTACAGAAATGTTGCCCATGAAGTCGAGTTGATCCTAGCAAAAATTCATGTAGATGTGAAATCCAAGATGGCCGCCAAATCTAAAAATAGGTTTTTAAAAAACAAGTTTGTAGCGACTACTTCTTGAAAACTCTAAGGGATATTGCTATGGGACTTTTTCTAAAATGATTAGCATGACATGATGTTGGTCCTTGTCTAAAATCGTTTTGATTCGACGTTAAACATGGCTGCCAGCGGCCATCTTTGTTTACATAGAGTTATATAATGAAAACTTGTAGCGACTACTCCTCTGAAACTACTAGACGGATTTTCATGAAACTTCACACGAATGTTGCTCTTGATGTCTAATTGATCCTTGCAAAATTTCAGGTCTGCCGGAAATTCAAGATGGCCGCCATGGCTAAAAATAGCTTTTCAAAATACAAGTTTGTAGCGACTACTTCTTGAAAACTATAAGTGATATTGATATGGGACTTTTTCTAAAATGATCAGCATGACATGATGGTTATTCAAGTTGAACATTATTTTGATTCGACGTTAAACATGGCTGCCAGTGGCCATGTATGTTTACATAAGAGTTATATAATGATAACTTGTAGCGACTACTCCTCTGAAACTACCTGACGGATTTTCATGAAACTTCACACGAATGTTGCTCTTGATGTCTTATTGATCTTAGCAAAATTTCAGGTCGGCCGGAAATTCAAGATGGCCAACATGGCTAAAAATAGATTTTTAAAAAATAAGTTTGTAGCGACTACTTCTTGAAAACTATAAGAGATATTGATATGGGACTTTTTCTAAAATGATCAGCATGACATGATGGTTATCCGCGTCGAACATTATTTTGATTCAATGTTAAACATGGCTGTCAGTGGCCATCTTTGTTTACATAGAGTTATATAATGAAAACTTGTAGCGACTACTCCTCTGAAACTACTTGACGGATTTTCATAAAACTTCACAGGAATGTTGCTCTTGATGTCTTATTGATTCTAGCAAAATTTCAGGTCGGCCGGAAATTCAAGATGGCCACCACGGCTAAAAATAGATTTTCAAAAAACCAGTTTGTAGCGACTACTTCCTGAAATCAAAATCAATCAGTAGATCTTCAAGGTCATTGACCTCTTGTTATACTTCCTAGCAAGTTTCACGAAATTCTAACAAGGGGTTAGAAATAGCCCGGACAAGAATTTGCACGGACGGACAAGGCGGTGACTATATGCTCCCTCAAATTTTTCGGGGAACATAATAAAACCTTACCCCAGGTTTGCTGGTGCTAGTGCATGTAGTTTCCATAAGCTGAGAAGACAAAAGAGACGAAACAAAAGAAACAAAGCTAAATCCAAAAACTTAAAGTTAAATTGCCGAGGTAAAAAGAACTTCTCTTAATTAAAGTACTTACTGGGCAAAGGGTTGCCTACAGGAATATCGATCCATGTTTTAAATTCCTTTAAAACAAGCTCCGTTTCTGCTTTCGACCATCTAAAGCTTCGTATGTAATTCTTGCCTGTCTGTTTAAATCTTTATGGTCATTCTGAATAAAGATAAGTGTCGATTAATGTGAGGAAAGTACAACAAAATAGCAAAAAATCAACAATCTCACCAGCTTTTTTATGCCGCCACCACCTAATGTCTATCTCCTCCCAAATTGTTCAACCGATTGCTTCGAAACTTTACAGGATGCTTACCTATGATGTCAAGATGTGCATATCTTTTCAATATCAGGTTCAAAATGTTGGGTATTTTGTTTAACAGTGTTTTTACTCTGTTAGTGTATGTTTGGTTGCCTGGTAACATTGTGGCATATAGTTCTTGCGGTGTTACAAATGTGTCTAACAGTGTACATATTTGTCTGCTTTGTTCATAGAAAAGGGCACTGGCGTATTGACTCATTATGAATCTTTCTTGGTTTAGTTCTGGTTTTCTGTCTTTTATGATGACTATTTTTGGTTGGACTGTATTTGGGTTTAGTGCTTCAGGGTAGTCCTGTAATGACTGTAACGTCGCCTGCATATTCGTCATCTGGAATTTTAAAGAGTACCGTAAACCCGGATTCTGATGGGCTAGTGAGTAGTTCTTGTTTTATGGCTTGTATTGTTTGTGCTGTTTCTTCCTCTTTGCTTTCTGAAAAGTAAACTGATGTCTTTTTCTTTTTTTAAAGCAAGAATCTTTCAATGTTATTTATTTTTCAGACTGAATAATCAATAGAAGACTATTATTAAATAATATGAACTGATTTGTTAGAGGTATTCAGATTGCATACACTGGCAAGCATCTACTTCTGCAGTTGGCATGCATCTTCTTTCGTTGGCAAGCATCTACTTCTTCCGTTGGCAAGCATCTACTTCTTCCGTTTTGCTTCTGTATCTTCATCACTGGATGAGGAGGACTCCCTTGGTCTTTTTCTTGTCATCCACAAAAGTCAGTAAATTGGCTAGAGATGACTCAGTCTATTATCTAGATTCAACTAAGCTGTGAATACTTGATGACTGGTGTGTGTTATTTCTTCCTCTTTGCTTTCTGAAATGAAACTGATGTCTTTTTTTTTTTTTGAACCAAGAATCTTTCAATATGTTATTTATTTTTCAGACTGAATAATCAATAGAATAGTATTATTAAATAATATGAACTGATTTGTTCGAGGTTTTATTTAAGTTTGAATGTGACGGTGTTAACTTCTTTGATACAGCGATCTTCTTACTTGTTCAAAATGGAAAGCATCTACTTCTTCCATTTGGCTTCTTGAAATGAATACAAGGTCTTTTTAAAGCAATAATCTTTCAGTATGTTATTATGAATAAAAACAATTCGGTCATATGACCTTAATTTGCCCATATGAAACATATTAGGCTTATTGGATATTTCTTTTTTCTTTCCTTTTGTTTATTTCAGTCTATTTACATAATGATTATATGATGTTATTTTGCCAAGTTACGTTGATTTACAGGAGAATATCTCTGAATATGCACAATATCAGAGCTGTAGACTTAAGGTTTAGAAGATTGTTTAAATTTTTCCCTATATAACTCTTTGTGAAACATAGTGGTATGTATTACCATAGTGTCATCTTTTGAACTAACAATAAAAAAAACATTACCTGTTTCTTCCTCAGGCTGTTCTAAGGCGGCTTTCCTTGCCCTCGTAAACTTGGCGGTCCTGTGTGGTTGAATATCTTCCGAACCTGTTAAAGAACCATAGGAATCTATTCGATAATAAGAGTATGCCTCTTTAATCCCGTAAAGTAACATATGACTACTACTACTACAAATGTAACCAGATATTGTAGTAAAACTGTACAATGTATACAACACTTCATCTCTCCTTTATTTAGAAGTTCATTTTTCTGAAGTTTGTAATTAAATTAATTTTGTATAATCTAACAATGATTGTTTTAGAGTATAACTTTTTTCTGAAAATCCCACGTTTTTTTAAAAAGTCTGAATCAACCAAATTCCGATGTTAATAGTTCACTTAAAACCCCATTTCATTCATGTACACAATAGACACATTTTGTAAATACCTTGTTCTTTATCATTTTAACTCTTTGCGAACTGGAGGGTCATTAGCTTCTCTCCGGAATATCTAAAAAATAACAAAACACTCTGAAATTTACCATTTACTATACACAACTAAACTATCACCAAAGGTGATTAACACAACCACTTTGAAAAGTTTTAAAGTGAAAGCCACATGAAGTTCATTATACAATATTAGAGATGAGAATTCTAAGTCAACAAAGGGCAATAACTCTGTAATAAATTAGGCAATCAACAATGTGTGATGTAGAGGGATTTACGGTCATCAGTTGCATGTAGTTTCCATAAGCTGAGAAGACAAAAGAGACAAAAACAAAAGAAACAAAGCTAAATCCAAAAACTTAAAGTTAAATTGCCGAGGTAAAAAGAACTTCTCTTAAAGTACTTACTCGGCAAAGGGTTTGCCGAGGTAAAAAGAACTTCTCTTAAAGTACTTACTCGGCAAAGGGTTTCCTACAGGAATATCTATCCATTTTTGGAATTCCTGCAAAACGAAAGCTACCTGTGTAATGGAAAAAGTATCACACATAACAGTCAATAGAACCTTAAGAGCTTCATTATGACTATTTTAATATAAATCAATCTAATACTTAGAAAAAAAAAGTTACTGTAATCTCTAAAAAGAAGAATTTTTCAACAAGTGGCAATAACACTGCTATAACTTGACTATTCAGTTGGTAAATAGTGAAGTTTGGCAAAAAAAGGTGTTTTGAACAATTCAAGCTGAAATGGAGGTCTAGGGATCTGTACATGCCAGGGTTAGCTACATTTGAACATGGCAGAAGAAACTAAGAGTCGAGCTATTTTTAACTTGGAAATTCCTCTAAGGCCTGATAGGACATGTAATTTATAATTATTGACCTTTATTATAAGAAACTGTCTATGTATATCATTCTGCCCTTTATTATAGGAAACTGTCAATGTTCCATCTATATCTATAAACCTTTACACAGATTTTTTTTTTTAAATTGGTCCCAATGACCAATTACAGTGTTTTCTCTCTCTATACTTTATGAACATAGTCAATATCGAACAGCTGGAATTTTAGCGCTAGTTTTCATAAAAAAATTAGTTACACAGAGGCATTTAAAAGACTTTTTCTAAAATGATCAGCATGACATGATGTTGGTCCTTGCCAAAAATCGTTTTGATTCGACATTAAACATGGGCAGCCATCTTTGTTTACATAGAGTTATATAATGAAAACTTGTAGCGACTACTCCTCTGAAACTACATGACGGATTTTCATGAAACTTCACAGGAATGTTGCTCTTGATGTCTAATTGATCCTACCAAAATTTCAGGTCGGCCGGAAATTCAAGATGGCCGCCACGGCTAAAAATAGAGTTTTAAAAAATGAGTTTGTAGCGACTACTTCTTGAAAACTATAAGAGATATTGATATGGGACTTTTCTAAAATGATCAGCATGACATGATGGTTATCCAAGTCAAACATTATTTTGATTCAGTGTTAAACATGGCTGCCAGCAGCCATCTTTGTTAACATAGAGTTATATAATGAAAACTTGTAGCGACTACTCCTCTGAAACTTCTCGACGGATTTTCATGAAACTTCACAGCAATGTTGCTCTTGATGTCTTATTGATCCTAGCAAAATTTCAGGTCAGCCAGAAATTCAGGATGGCCACTACGGCTAAAAATAGATTTTCAAAAAACAATTTTGTAGTGACTACTTTCTGAAATCAAAATCAATCGGTAGAGCTTCAAGGTCATTGACCTCTTGTTAAGAGTGTTCTCTCAAGGTAATTGGTGGTCCTGAAAAGGACCTATGATACCCACTCTGGTGAACCGGTGGATCATTCATTTGTGGTGTGCACTGCCGCCGTCATCATTGCAAAGGCCACCATGATGGCCTTTGTCACAGTATCAGACATGGTCTCAGCTTCCGTAGAAGGTGGGTTCTCTGCCCTGTTGTTGGCCCTCCTCTCTACTGTGTTAGGTGCTCTGTTACGGCGACCTTCCTTTTGTCTATGTTCTCTGCTTGTATTCTATCGAGCAGCGGTTGCAGGCTTTCCCAGTCTTTGAGAAAAAAGACCCTGGGTGGTCATCGAACCGTGATGTTTTTCCTTTCGAAGTCCCTTTCGAACAGGCTCCGCCAATCTCTGGCCACTCGTGCCTCATATTTTGCCATCGCCACAGCTTTGCCACGTGGTGTACCGTCATGCTGAAGTAAGTGTACCCGCCTAAGCCGCGGGTTTCCTGTATCAGCTTCTTGACTCGTCGACTCTTCCCGATGATAGGGATTCCTTGCTCTGACTGTGAGATAGGCCTGCGGCCTGCTCACCGACATCCGTTGAATCGTCCGTTGTAACTCATGGTTGCAGTGTATGTAGGTATGGTATACTGAATCAGTAATTATCCTGCATTTAACATCATGGTTTTATGTTTGTTTCTCCCAACAGGAAAATAAATCTCAAGAGCAATGATGTTTGATTGGTTAATCATTTTAATTAGGCGTTACATTGCGATTTCAATTGTGAAATTCAGAGTAGCGATGGTTGATAGGTTAATCATTTTTAATTGCATCTCATTTGCATTGAGTGTTCGTTATTGTTTGTTTGAGCGTGACATGCAATTTCGTATTTGCTCCTTATTCAAGCGTGTTATGTGTCGTAAATGTTGAGTTGCACACTCATTATATATTTTTTGAATGTGTTTATTGCTCTAAACATTCTAGTACTGTTCTTGTTTTGTTCGTTCATGATTTTGTTTTTTAATTGTTCTGCCGTAAAACGTACTCCGAAATTTTTCACAAACGTCTCCCTCTCCATCTGACCTGTAATCATACAAAAATGTGACATAACTTCCAGATATATACCCTTAACTAGCTGTAAAGTGGACACTGACCTAATATACAGCCAGACAAAAGTTTGGTTGCTCTGGCGCACATTATAGTTTGTGAAAAACTAACCTTGATGCAAAACTGAAACATAAGAATCACCAAGTTATTTCACTAGAAGGTCATGGTCACAAACGTATCTCTCAAATGTTAACATTTACTATCAAATACAAGAATATCTGCAGAACCGATGGATGCTCCCAGAATTGGGTGATTTGTAAAAGGGCAATAGAACTTAAATATAGGTAGAGCTATGGTTTGTATGCTCTCTCGCATTGACCTTTTATCAGTGTGAATTTTCATAACAGTAGTTATGCCCTTTAGTAGTTTTCGTGTCATATTCCGGACAAGAATTATAAGTATAAAATTACCAAAGGAATAACTTTAATTTGAATGAAGATAGAGTAATGTTTTTAGTGTTCTGCACCTCCTCTCTCATATTCCTCTATTATTGTGTCATTGCAGTCCCATTAGTGGGTTTTGAGTTATGCTCCAGACGAGAACAAGTATAAAATTACCAAGGGCAATGTCTCATTCATAGTTTTAAAGTTATGCTACAGACAAAATTAATAAAAACAAAGGGCAACAACTCCAGTTTGAATGAAGACAGTTACGGTTCTTGTGCTCTTCATTTCCTCTGATTACCTTTATCATTGTGTGAAGTTTCAATGCAGTCCCATAAGTACTTTCGAAGACAAGAATTTTCTATTTGACTACTATGTATATATATGCATTAAAAATACAAAGGGCCATGACTCAGTGGAAAATTATCGAACCAAAACATCACGACAATATACCCATCTCCACTTGATTTTTAGCTCTACTGGCCAAGGGCCAGCAGAGCTTATGGGATGGTGTGTTGTCCTGTCCGTCTTCCGTCGTCCGTCGTCCGTTAACTTTTCTTCAAACGACTTCTCCTCAGAAACCGCTTGGCTAATTTTGACCAAACTTCACATGGATGATCCTTAGATGAATGCTTTTTAGATTTGTTAAAATTAGGTCAGCACTACATCCAAGATGGCTGCCATAACCATATATGGTCGAAACCTTAAAAAATCTTCTTCTCCAGAACCGCTGGACAGATTTCAACAGTTTTTCTTTTAAAATGATCGCCAACGCCTAGACTATCAAGATTGTTCAAATAAAGTCCCCGGGGTCAAAAATGGCCGTGCCCCGGGGGTCCAAAATTTGTATATTGAGGTTTTGCATGTTTTTCATATAGACATGTAGGAAACAACTTTAAAAAATCTTCTTCTCTGAAACCACAAGGCACAGAGCTCTCATGTATTACATGTAGCATCAGCTTATGGTCCTCTACTAAGTTTATTCAAATGGTGACCCTGGGGTCAAATTTGTCCCCGCCCCGGGGGTCACAGTTTTACATAGACTTATATAGGATTTTTTTTTTAAAATCTTCTCAGAAACTACAACAGCCAGAGGTTTGATATTTTGCATTTACTATAAGCTTATGGTCCTTTACCAAGTTTGTTCAAATGGTGACCTTAGGGTCACATTTGGCCCCGCCCCAAGGGTCACATGTTTCACATAGACATGTATAGGGAATTCTTCAAACGACTTCTCGTCAGAAACCGCTTGGCTAATTTTGATCAAACTTCAAATGGATGATCTTTAGATGAATGCTTTTTAGATTTGTTAAAATTAGGTCAGCGCTACATCCAAGATGGCTGATATTACCATATATGGTCGAAACCTTAAAAAATCTTCTCCAGAACCGCTTGACAGATTTCAAGTTTTTCTTTTAAAATGATCGTCTACGCCTAGACTATCAAGTTTGTTCAAATAAAGTCCCCGGGGTCAAAAATGGCCGTGCCTCGGGGGTCCAAAGTTTGTATATTGAGGTTTTGCATGTTTTTCATATAAACATATAGGAAAAAAGTTTAAAAAATCTTCTCTGAAACCACAAGGCACAGAGCTCTCATGTATTACATGTAGCATCAGCTTATGGTCCTCTACTAAGTTTGTTTAAATGGTGACCCTGGGGTCAAATTTGTCCCCGCTCCGAGGGTCAGTTTTACATAGACTTATAGAGGATTTTTTTTTTAAAAATCTTCTTCTCGGAAACTACAAGAGCCAGAGGTTTGATATTTTACAATTATTATAAGCTTATGGTCCTTTACCAAGTTTGTTCAAATGGTGACCCTGGGGTCACATTTGGTCGCGCCCCAAGGGTCACATGTTTTACATAGACATGTATAGGGAAAAACTTAAAAAATCTTCTCTGAAACTGCAAGAGCCAGAGGTTTAATATTTTGCTGTTGCTATAAGCTGATGGTCCTTTACCAAGTTTGTTCAAATGCTGACCCTGGGGTCACATCTGGCCCCGCCCCGGGGGTCACAGTTTTACATCAATGCTTGTTTTAAATTTTGTAATTTCTTTATTTTTTATTTTCTTTTCTTTTGATTATTTTTTTTTTAATTTTTTTCGATTTTTTTTTTTTTAATTTTTTTCGAATTTTTAATTATTTTATTTATTTTTTTTTCGATTTTTTTTTTTTTAATTTTTATTATCTCTACTAGCCAACTTGGAAAACCAGCCAGATCGGACCAGTAATGACAGAGTTACTGCTCTTGATATAGTTTAAAATGCTATATTTTGCCTCTTTAAGACGATAGTCACTCGCTTCATTGATGTCATAAGAGCCATATTAGCCAGTAGAGCGTCCACAGGCCCTCTTGGGCCTCGTGTTATACTTCCTAGCAAGTTTCACGAAATTCTAACAAGGGGTTAGAAATAGCCCGGACAAGAATTTGCACGGACGGACAAGGCGGTGACTATAATTATGTTCCCTCAAATTTTTCGGGGAACATAATAAAACCTTACCCCAGGTTTGCTGGTGCTAGTGCATGTAGTTTCCATAAGCTGAGAAGACAAAAGAGACAAAACAAAAGAAACAAAGCTAAATCCAAAGACTTAAAGTTAAATTGCCGAGGTAAAAAGAACTTCTCTTAATTAAAGTACTTACTGGGCAAAGGGTTGCCTACAGGAATATCGATCCAGGTTTTAAATAACTTTAAAACAAGCTCCGTTTCTGCTTTCGACCATCTAAAGCTTCATATGTAATTCTTGCCTGTCTGTTTAAATCTTTATGGTCATTCTGAATAAAGATAAGTGTCGATTAATGTGAGGAAAGTACAACAAAATAGCAAAAAATCAACAATCTCACCAGCTTTTTTATGCCACCACCACCTAATGTCTATCTCCTCCCAAATTTTTCAACCGATTGCTGCGAAACTTTACAGGATGCTTACCTATGATGTCAAGATTTGCATATCTTTTCAATATCATGTTCAAAATGTTGGGTATTTTGTTTAACAGTGTTTTTACTCTGTTGGTGTATGTTTGGTTGCCTGGTAACATTGTGGCATATAGTTCTTGCGGTGTTACGAATGTGTCTAACACTGTACATACTTGTCTGTTTTGTTCATAGAAAAGGGCACTGGCGTATTGACTCATTATGAATCTTTCTTGGTTTAGTTCTGGTTTTCTGTCTTATATGATGGCTATTTTTGGTTGGACTGTATTCGGGTTTAGTGCTTCAGGGTAGTCCCCGATTATCAACCCGAAACACGGGCTCCACAAGTCTGTAGGTGCTAACCGTGGTTGTGTCTGTAATGACCGTAACGTCGCCTGCATATTCGTCATCTGGAATTTTAAAGAGTACCGTAAACCCGGATTCTGATGGGCTAGTGAGTAGTTCTTGTTTTATGGCTTGTATTGTTTGTGTTGTTTCTTCCTCTTTGCTTTCTCCTAGGAATCTTTATGTGAGGAAGCTATCCAGCTGGCTTGCGGAACGTCGGTGGTTCTACCCAGTTGCCCGCCCGTTCACGAAAATTGCCCGGAGGGGCACCTGGGGTCTTCCTCCACCAATGGAAGCTGGAAAGTCGCCATATGACCTTAGCTGTTGGTGCGACTATAAAATCCAATTCAATTCAATCTTTGCTTTCTGAAAAGTAAACTGATGTCTTTTTCTTTTTTTAAAGCAAGAATCTTTCAATGTTATTTATTTTTCAGACTGAATAATCAATAGAAGACTATTATTAAATAATATGAACTGATTTGTTAGAGGTATTCAGATTGCATACACTGGCAAGCATCTACTTCTGCAGTTGGCATGCATCTTCTTTCGTTGGCAAGCATCTACTTCTTCCGTTGGCAAGCATCTACTTCTTCTGTTTTGCTTCTGTATCTTCATCACTGGATGAGGAGGACTCCCTTGGTCTTTTTCTTGTCATCCACAAAAGTCAGTAAATAGGCTAGAGTTGACTCGGTCTATTATCTATATTCAACTAAGCTGTGAATACTTGATGACTCGTGTGTGTTATTTCTTCCTCTTTGCTTTCTGAAATGAAACTGATGTCTTTTTATTTTTTTAAAGCAAGAATCTTTGAATGTTATTTGTTTTTCAGACTGAATATCAATAGAAAAGAGTAACAGTATTAGTAAATAATATGAACTGATTTGTAAGAAGTTTTTTTAAATATATTTAATGTATTTATGCCATTATATCAGTGTCATTTACCTGTTATGTGAACTGACCTACTTAATTAAAGTACTTACTGGGCAAAGGGTTGCCTACAGGTATATCAATCCATTTTTCCAATTCCTTTAAAACAAGTTCTGTTTCTGCTTTTAACCATCTAAAGCTACCTGTGTAATGGAAAAAGTATCACACATAACAATCAATAGATCCTTAAGAGCTTCATTATAATTATTTTAATATAAATCGATCTAATACTTAGAGAAAAAAAAGTTTGAAGACGGTACATATTTAAGTGGCAAATTCTTCACTCTATCTGTCTCATACTGAGTTATTTTACCCTCCAGCTTGTTATTCATATCCTGAAATTACTCTATCTGTCTCATACTGTGTTATTTGACCCCCTAGCTTAATATTGATATCCTGAAATTACTCTATCTGTCTCATACTGTGTTATTTGACCCCCTAGCTTAATATTGATATCCTGAAATTACTCTATCTGTCTCGTACTGAGTTATTTTACCCTCCAGCTTGTTATTCATATCCTGAAATTACTCTATCTGTCTCATACTGTGTTATTTGACCCCCTAGCTTGTTATTCTTATCCTGAAATGTAAAAGGAGTATATTTTAATATGTAATCAGAGCTGTAGATTATTTTTGACTGCAATAAGTATGTACTCAACAGATTCAAACAAGAAATTTAAAGTAAAAATGTCAAAGTGCCATAACTCCGTCATAAATCAGCAAACTGGAACAAAAGCGTGATATGCACAATTTAGATATCTTACTGATGTTTTCTGCCAAGTTTCGTCGAAATCCAACAAGGTGTTTAGGAGGAAAAACGCTGACAAGAAATTTAAAAAAAAAATCAAGGGGTTGAACTAACCGGGAAATAAATGCAATAAGCACAGCAATGCTTCCTGCTAACACGGTGTTAATAATAATAATAATAATAATAATGAAATAAGAAAATTGAAAACAAATTACATATATATATTAAAAAAAAAAATGAAATAAAAATATATATCTATAAATAAAAAAATATATATATAAACTCATAATAAAAAAAGGGGAGCAAAAAATCTGGTAAAGTATGGTAAAGATCAGATGAAAAATGAAAGGCCTATCATATTAACGAGGCAAAATATAGCATTTTTAACAAAATCAAGGGCCATAACTTCGCTAATACTAGTCCGATATGGCTGGCAATGACTCCGACCCATGGTCAGTTGGAGAGCTGAAAGTTATTGGCATTAAGACGGACAATGAGAAGGATGTTATATATGAAATTTGAACACTCTGCTCTAAAGAACAAAAAAGTTACAGGAATTTAACACACTTTTAATGAGACGGTACATGTATTTAAGAGGAAACTGACCTTGACACAGGGTCAGTTGGAGGGTGATAGTTCTGTAATAAGGTGATGTTATATATGAAATTTTAACACTCTACTCCAAAGGAATACAAAGTTATAAGAACTTTAACGTAAACTTAACCAAAACCTTAACAAAATCTTACTTTCTTGTCCTTGTGAGTAGAATGTTCAAATGTTATATATAACCTCCTGGTCATTGTCTTTCCTAATGGGTCGGAGTGATGGTCACTTAAATACATGTACCATCAATATTTGCATTAAATTTGCATGACGTTACATGTATTTAAGTGACATTGATTTGGACCCAGGGTCAGCTGGAGGGTGGAAGTTATTGGCAATAAGACAGACAATGATCAGGAGGTTATATGAAATTTCAACGTTCTATTTCCGAGGACAAAAAGTTATAATACAATATGTTGACACCGTCGAGCCCGCCAGCATTAGCGGCGCCTATGTCTCGCATTTTTTCAAAAGGTGAGACAAAAAATGGCCTAAAGATACTAAATAAAATAAAATATGTTAAATAATTGCTGTAAAATGTTTTAGGTAGGGACTTATTTCCGTGGGTAGGTAGGGGAACAGAAAAGCAACAATTTTTTATGGTCGGCCTTATTGTTGGTATTTGTGTGATTTACTATTGACCCGACCAATTACAACATAATTGTGTTACTAAAAAGGAACTTACGATTTTTTAACATTATGGTAGTTGCAGTTTCCGGTATTTCAAGCAGTTCTGCAATAAGACAGACAAGGTCATGACAAGTAGATGACCCCTATTGATTTTGTGGTCACTAGGTCAAAGGTCAAGGTTGCAGTGACATTGACTATCAATACGATGTCCGATCAATAACTAGAGAATGGTTGGACCTAAGGTCC
Organism: Cyrtodaria siliqua; assembly: GCA_037043455.1. Taxonomy (NCBI): domain Eukaryota; kingdom Metazoa; phylum Mollusca; class Bivalvia; order Adapedonta; family Hiatellidae; genus Cyrtodaria; species Cyrtodaria siliqua. The sequence continues at coordinate 209,815 of JAWPHD010001613.1, forward strand.
TCAAACTTGGAAGGATGGTTGGTCATGACCAGTAGATGACCTCTATTGATTTTTGGGGTCACTAGGTCAAAATATATTTATTTTTTTATTTTTTTTATTTTTGCATAAAAAGTTTTAGGGTCGGCCCAGTAAAAAAATAGGGACGGTCGGGTTACCTGAACCACACATATTTTTATGTGGCCTTACTGATACAGATAGTAGATACAGTCACAGGGATATTGAATATCAAAACGATCTCAGATCAATAGAGGACGGTTGGACCTAGAGTCGTCAATTATGCCTGTTCGGGCTAGTGGGGGAGCCATACGTTTTTGTCCCATGGACAATAACAATTTCTAGTTATATTTACGTTCAAATGTTTGTTCGGTGTCCACACAGGATTTTGTTATGTGTAAACTTGTTTGTATTGTCGATCACGCTCATAGGCACCACTTCTCTCACTGTCGTGTGTTCATTGTCGTAAGTGTCCTCGGGGTATATATTGTCAACGTGCTTGTTATGCCTTCCATGTTCTGCAATGTTGATAACATGTTGCCTTTAATGGATATGTTGTCGTCCTTCAACAATGTAAGACTATGTTGTACGTCTTCAATTCTCGAGTTTATAGTGCATTGTACATATCTCGGCGATATTGATGATTGTCAATTTGCTCAATTCTTTTGATCTTCAGCGTTTTTCGTGGGTATTGGTGGCATTGTTGGTGGGTCTTTTGGGTGAAATATGTATTTTATTTGTACAGAGTCATCACCACGGATATAACTTTGCAGAACGTAGCTGTCGGTAGCAATTTCTAGCAGAGCTTATGAGATGGTGAGTTGGCAGTCGTCTGTCTGTCCGTCCCATTTCGTGTCCGCTCAATAATTTTATATTTATGATTAGTGTCCACTCTGTACAAATCTTACCTTTCCACCTACCTTACACATCCTGACTTGACCATCCACATATCTCTCGTGCTTCCCAACGTAATGTCCTGTTTCTGCAACTCCATTAACTCTGACCTTGAAATATCTAAAATCTTACCTGGAGTGTTTAACTTCATCTGTTGCTTCTTCTGTGCTTCAGTCTGTACTGCATGCACTACATCTGGTCCTGGGCATCTCGCACCTGGAATATTACCTGTTGCCAAATCATATAACGGTGAATCGATGCACAACGCCTCTGTTTTACCCCGGAAATACGGCATCTACTAAAGCTACAGGAAAGTAATGTTCTGACCCATCGATGTACGTTCAACATTTCTTACCTTGTAATATTTGTCATGTCGTACTAGCTTTGTCCTTACCATGATGAACGTTGACCTTCACCTTCGTCCCATTGACCATTGCTTTCCGTCCGACAGTTGCTTGCCATACATGCACCCAACTGATCCAGACTACCACTGCATGCCAATACACAACTCAAACTATTGATCCTGTTGCAAGATGACCCTAGTGGTTTGGGCTAACTCAGGAAAGAATTGAATTGAATTGAATTGGGGTTTTAAGGCGCACCAACACATTACAGGTTATATGGCGCCTAACAGGCATGAACATGCCAGGCTCATCTTCCATGTACATCGAGATAAAATATGGAAAATGGGCCTAGAACCTTCTCACCCTGAACTCAGGAAAGAATCAATGACGGTGAATGCATTTACATAAGTTTAATGCAACTTTTAAAATATGTTAAATATATATACAATTATCAAAAAAAAAAAAAAAGCGAATACACAGATGAAATATGAAAAGAATGTTCTCTTGAACGTTTAAGACGTTCTTAGCATTGTCACAAATACTAAGTGTCGACTGACTATATACGACACTATAGTGTTGTTAAAGTTATAACAATGTTGATCTATGATCTAGCGCGATAACTGAGATGCGCGAGAGCTCATGAAGATTATGATGCGCGAATCCAATGAGTGATTGTCATCAAATGCCTTCTATAAGGGTTGATGATGCGATATAATGATGGTTAACCTCCACTGAGGTTGTGGATGATGTTCCTCCAGTGAGGACTGATAAAGGGCCCACCTCGTGTCCCGGGGGTTGTCGCTACTAGATCCTGGCCATGTTGCGCAGGTGCGGGGACCGTCTCCACTGCTCTTAACATTGCGTGGAAGCTTAGCTCCACTCCGGAAGGCTTATATCCAAACCTACATACGTTTTAGATGTCGGTTGATAAACATAACAATCTTGCATAATTATCATAACCCAAACAAATCATTATTCAATAAATATACGTAAGCTGTACTAATGATGTACAACGCCATGTATACGCCATGTACGTCGCTGTTAATCAATGCCCCTAATACATGTAATATACAATGTTATCAAATCACTCGTATATTACACTCACGGAGTTACTGATGCACACATGTATGTCAACTAATGCCCATATTATAAAACGCTATGAATAAGCATCGAACATTTATACTAGTCACTCATCTCATTGTTAACTAATGTTAACAAATGCATCTATTATACACCGTTATCAAATTAATATTGTTTTACAATTAATGATCAATTACAATAATTACATCTAATAAAGTAACTTCAAAATCATATGCTAGTCTCAAGTTAATGTTTGAGAAACATTAAAGCTAACTGGATATCGTAACTGGAACCAAGATGGCGTGCGCCCACTGAATACAAATGTAAGATAAAAGATAATAAAATAAATACTGACCACATATTGCCTGTGAATTTCGCCGTCCAACTCCTGCTCCAAACAAAGCAATTATCAAGCAATCCTAGCAAGAACTAGAAGCCAATGGATTTTATAGCAAACGTTGCGCCCAAACCATTATTCCCCCGTTCAGTTCGTGACATACGTGGCTAAATTCGCAGTATTAAATTCTACAAGAAAGGATCCTTAAACAATTTTGCCTTTTAACGGCCCTTCCAGACACCTTATAAAATGTGCACGTTTTTTCCGAGTTACCTGAATATATCATGGACATTGTGAATTTGTTTCAACTTAACAATGGATTAGGGTGTAACTAACAGGTGCTTACAAGAGCTATGTTCGATCAATACGCTCTACCCGTGACATTTTGTGACAGGTCCTCTGCATCCAACCATGACCACAACTTTGACTTTTTCCACACCCTCGAAATAAATTGTTACCTCTGTTGTTTTTGTAGAAGGTAGTTGTTGGTACAATACCCGCACTCACCACTGCATTTTTCTTGTCATCTTCGACCGCTGTTACACGATGATTAACGTTTCTCTTTCTGCAATCAACTGATCTATGTATATATGAAGCCATGTTATTACAGCATCATTGTGTGTTCCTCTGTTGGATTAAAACAAGTCGTCCCGAATCTTTGAACAAATATGGCCTCCATTACTGAAAATAGAAAGTCTAAACAACTTTTTTTTATCCTTGTCAATAAGTATGGCCACCATTACTAAAAATAGACAAATCTTTAAATAAATACTCATGAACCTATAGCCCACTTGTTTTGTTTTCTCATAACTTAAAACTTGATTCACATGTCATTCTATTTATTCTATATTGTACACTGTTTATATCACTTTAATACTAGAGCTTCAACATGTATATAATTTGCTGTTTTTTTTGTAAAAATAACTTATCTGCAATATACCAACTTCAAATATAACACTGCATCTATGCAGAACTCACTATTATTACACTAATCAACATAACTTATGTACCATACAGCTACTTTATGTGTAAAAATTAAAAAAAAAAAACTTTGTTTACATAGAGTTATAAAGGAAAATCTTGAGACTACAGGCCTTTTTCTACTATTCTCACGTGTCCGACTATCGGACCCGTTCCCAATGCCAAATATAGTTGTTTTTTCCTAATTCTGAAATAAAATTCCCCATTATTTTTTTTTTTTTTTATTTTTATTTTTTTTTTTTTTTTTTTTTTTACAAAGGTCAAATATACAAATGTTTACAAGGAAATACTATAAAAATAACAATATTTAAATCATGTATCATGTATTGAAACCAGGCAATTAAAACAACCTGATATTTATGTACAACTAACTTGATAATTCCCAATTTGAGGCGTAAAGCGATTAAATTTTTTCCCAATTGGGCAAAATTTACGGTGTAAATTTTCCCAATTTGTCCAGGGTCTTTTTCCCAAAATGGGCAGAAAAAGGCCTGGACTACACATAAGTTAGGCCAACATTTTTAGATAGCTGCAAGAGCTAAGAATACAGTTGTGTGGCAACTACTTCCGTAAGGGGTATTGATCTGGAACATTTATCAAAATGACAGGCATGACATGTAGTTTGTCCTAAACAAAATTCATTTTCATTCGATGTCAAACTTGGCCACCAGTGGCCATCTTTGTTAACATTTAGTTGTATAGGAAAATCTTGTGGTGACTAATTTGAAATTACTTAATGGATTTTCATGAAACTTTATAGGAATGTTGCTCTTGATGTATAGTTGGTCAAAGTAAAAATCAGTTCGGCCAAAATTTGAAGATGCCCACCACAGCTAAAAATAGATGTTAAAAACGCAGTTTTGTGGCAACAGCATCTCGGTTTCACCTCTCACCGCTGCGGGTTCAAATCCCACTGGGAGTTCGAATTGTAGGTGAGGAATAGGAAAAGTTGGTGGTCTGCCTCCACCATAAAAGAATCGTCGTATATATTACCTTACATGCTTTGAAAATAACGTAAAACACCATACAAACAAAACTTCTCAAAAACCAAAAAGGGGTATTGATTTGGAACCTTTACCAAATTGACTGGCATGACATGGAGTTGGTCATAAACAAAATTTGTTTTGATGCTATATCAAACACGGCCACCAACGGACATGTTTGTTTACATGAGTTATATAGAAAAACTTGTGGCGAATACTCCTGTGAAACTACTTGATGGATATTCATGAAACATTACAGGAATGTTGCTCTTGGTAAGTAGCTGGTCCTTAGTAAAAATCAGGTCAGCTGGAAACTCAAGATGGCTGCCACAGATAAAAATAGACATTTGTGGTGACAACTTCTCAAAAGCCAGAAGTGGTATTGATTTTGAACCTATACCAGAATAACTGTCACGACATGTACTTGGTTCTAAACAAAATTCATTTTAATTCAATGTCAAACATGGCGACCAATGTCCATATTTGTTTATAAAGAGATAGAAAATGCTTGACTCATGTGTTTGTATATATCTTAAGTGCTTGATTCATGTGTTTGTATATATCTTAAGTGCTTGATTCATGTGTTTGTATATATCTAAGTGCTTGATTCATTTGTTTGTATATATCTTTAAGTGTTTGATTCATGTGTTTGTATATAAGTGCTAATGATTCATGTGTTTGTATATATCTTAAAGTGCTTGATTTATGTGTTTGTATATATATCTAAAAGTGCTTGATTTATGTGTTTGTATATATCTTTAAGTGCTTAATTCATGTGCAGGATTTAGGAAAGATTTTTCTACAACCTATAATATGTTTAATTTACACATCCTTATGCAAATATTAAATAACAATTAAAAGAAGCTATTTTGTGCATTTATAGATTTGAAACAAGCTTTCGACAAAGTATGGAGCAGCGTTATGGTATAAACTATCAAGGCACGAAATAACAGGAAAATGTTTTGACTTAATTAAAAGTATGTATAGTAATACAAAATCATGTATAACTGTAAATGGAACACATTCTGATTATTTCCCCTCTAATATAGGAGTACAGCAAGGTGAAAATCTTTCGCCAATATTGTTTTCACTATAAACGATCTTCGTGATTTTCTGCGAACCTATAGTGATGTTGTCGATGGTACATACTGACAACCTCATGCACTTGACAAGTGTACATGTTTTTTAAATTGTTTGTTTTGTTATATGCTGATGATACAGTTATTTTGTGTGAAAATGAGAAAGATTTACAGAATGTGTTGAATTTTTATAAATTGTATTTTGATGAATGGAAACTTACAGTAAACAGAGAAATCTAAAGTGCTGGTTTTCTCAAAAGGTAGACAGTCTAATTATAAGTTTAGGTTTAATGGTGACAAATTGATATTGTAACAGAATATAAGTATCTAGGTATATATTTTAGTAGAAGTGGCTCTTTTTATATGCTAAAGAAACATATTGCTAATCAGGCTACCAGAGCTCTATACAGTCTACTAAAGAAAGCTAGACATTTGTCATTACCAATAGACTTGCAAATAAGATTTTTTCGATAAAACAAACCCATTCTTTTATATGGCAGCAAAATTTGGGGTTACGGAAATCTTGATGTAATTGACAGAGTAAAATTGAAGTTTCTAAAGTAAATTTGAATCTAAAGAAATCTACTGCAAATTATATGCTATACGGGGAAACGGGTATTTCCAGTATCAGTAGATATTCAAACTAGAGTAATTTTGTTTTGGGCAAAAATTAATGATCCAGAAAGAGCTAAACTTTCAAACTTAATTTATGAAATACAATGCAGTCATTTCAAATACAGTGCATCAACTATTGCAAAAAGGAACTTTCAGTGGCTAAATCAGATCAGAGACGTACTGATTAAATGTGGCCTAAGTGGAGTAGGGGATTCGCAGACCTTTCCCAACACTAAATGGTTGAAGTGTTCAGTAAATCAAAAACTCTAAGATTTATTCTTAAATGAATGGTAATCTAAAATAATGAATTCGAATAACAGCACCTCCTATCATTTATTTAAACATAAGTTTTGCTTTGAAAACTATCTTACCAACGCACCATATTGTTTGTTAAAGTATAGAACCAAATTCAGAACAAGAAATCACAGGATACCAGTTGATACTGGCAATTGGAATAAAACTGCGTATAATCGTAGAATATGCCAGCTTTGCAAAACGGATATAGGAAATGAGTTCCATTATCTGTTTGTATGCCACGAATTCAAATCTCAACGTAGTAAATATATCAGTCCAGACTATTTTAAAAGACCCAATGTATACAAATTTGATAAATTAATAAACACCAAAAATAATGCAGAGTTTAGAAAATTGTGTGAATTTATTAAAAACATCATGCAATGAGTCAAATAGATAATATTCATGTTTTAATGTAATACTGTTTGTCTTTGTTTAATTATGTATTTCTATTTACTTATTGGTTCAACTTATTGTTTTGCCATGCATTTGCCAACAGATAAATGAAGAACTCTCCCATATATGTGCATACAAAACAGATCTTTAGTTATATGATAAATGAGGACTACCTGGGAGATCATTTCTTCTCTCAGCTATTACCAAATTGCATTACTCTTTTATATTATATCTATAATATCTGTTTTCTATTATACTTATGAGCCTCATTGATGATTTAAATGTTCTAATACGTACCTCATATATTCATGTAAATGTGAATTGAGTGAATAAAAAATATTGTATTGTATGTGTTTGTATATATCAAAGTGCTTGATTCATATGTTATGTTTGTAACCCCATGTGTTTCCGGGGCCCCCCGATTGGGCCACTGCAGATCCCTTTGGAGGGGTAGGCTGAGAGGCAGAATCCCCCCAAATTCATGTTTCATTTTATCATTTTTTGTTCATGTTCATTAAAGGTCTTCATCATGATCCCTGCATTGTTTCAGGTGCCATCTCGCTCTCATCAAAAGAGCAGTGGCAGAAAAACAAACGTGACTCCAGCGTAAATGGAGTTTCTACGATAGAATCTGCATCATTACTTCTCTCAGCTATTACCAAATTGCATTACTCTTTTATATTATATCTATAATATCTGTTTTCTATTATACTTATGAGCCTCATTGATGATTTAAATGTTCTAATACGTACCTCATATATTCATGTAAATGTGAATTGGTGAATAAAAAATATTGTATTGTATGTGTTTGTATATATCAAAGTGCTTGATTCATATGTTTGTAACCCCATGTGTTTCCGGGGCCCCCCGATTGGGCCACTGCAGATCCCTTTGGAGGGGTAGGCTGAGAGGCAGAATCCCCCCAAATTCATGTTTCATTTTATCATTTTTTGTTCATGTTCATTAAAGGTCTTCATCATGATCCCTGCATTGTTTCAGGTGCCATCTCGCTCTCATCAAAAGAGCAGTGGCAGAAAAACAAACGTGACTCCAGCGTAAATGGAGTTTCTACGATAGAATCTGCAGCAACTCTGCCATCTTCCATATTTTATCTTGATGTACATGGAAGATGAGCCTGGCATGTTCATGCCTGTTAGGCGCCATATAACCCTTTCATGTATTGGTGCGCCTTAAAACCCAACCCAATTCAATTCAATTCATATGTTTGTATATATCTAAGTGCTTGATTCATGTGTTTGTATATAAGTGCTTCATTCATGTGTTTGTATATCGGTGCTTGATTCATGTGTTTGTATATATATATATATATATAAGGCGCCATTTGTGTTGGTGTGCTGTCAAAACCAATTCAGTGCAATGTGACATTTAATCATGTATTCTAATTATTAGTGTCCTTTAGGTAAATATCATCTGTGTATTATTAAGCCATTAAATATCATCTACTTTTACAATTATACTCCTTGTCAATAAAAACCACAAAACAAATCCTTTTAAAAGTTAAAATTAGAGGCATTTTGAACAAAATATGGTGTAATCCACCTAGCGAGTCGACTTTTGACATTTGTTTACTGCATATCTGGATTTAATGCATTCCCAATTGTCAAAGGCCAGCAGAGCTAATGGGATGAGACATGTTGTCCGTTGTCCGTCATTTGTCTGTCGTCCATCCGTTAACACAAACTTTATCCGGACTAGTTTTCCGGATTCTGGATTTCAGTGAAACTTGGCAGGAATGAAGTACCAAGCCTAATTGTACATTGTTGTTGATCCCCATCAGACTCCATATAGCCAGTAGAGCGATACGGGCCATAGAGGGCCTCTTGTTTTTCAAATGGTTTGCGAATGAACCAAAAGCATAAACAGCATAAACATGGAAGTTAGTGGTGCATTTTCATTTTCATTGACCATCTGCACCGTGTGGGTCACGGGGGCAAAGAATTGGGCCACTACAGATCCCTTTGGAGGGGTAGGCAGAGGGGTAGAATCCCCCCAAAATTCATGTTCATTTTATCATTAGCTCTACTGGCCGAAGGCCAGCAGAGCTTATGGGATGGCGAGTTGTCCGTCGTCCATCCGTCCGTCTGTTAACTTTTGCCTTGTGAACACTCTAGGGCCTTCATTATTAATCGAATTTTTACGAAACTTTGCCAGTGTCTTTATATCAATGAAAGCTCGGACAAGTTCGAAAACCAGCCCGATCAGATAAATTTCACCGGAGTTATGGCCCTTGTTTGTTGAAAAATTCCATATTAAGCCTTGTGAACACTCTAGCACCTTCATTTATTATTTGATCTTTACCAAACTTGCACAGATTGTTAATATCAATGAAAGCTCGGACAAGTTCGAAAACCAGCCAAATCGGATCAGTAACACCGGAGTTATGGCCCTTGTTTTTTCTGAAAATTGCCATTTTCTGCCTTGTGAACACTCTAACACCTTCATTTATTAGCTCGATTATGAGATGGTGTGTTGTCCGTCGTCCGTTAACTTTTGCCTTGTGAACACTCTAGGGCCTTCATTATTAATCAACTCTTTTCGAAACTTTGCCAGTGTCTTTGTATCAATGAAAGCTTGGACAAGTTCGAAAACCAGCCAGATCGGAATAAGTTCACCGGAGTTATGGCCCTTGTTTTGCTGAAAAATGCCATATTAAGCCTTGTGAACACTCGAGCACCTTCATTTATTATTTGATCTTTACTAAACTTGCACATATTGTTAATATCAATTAAAGCTTGGACAAGTTCGAAAACCAGCCAAATCAGATCAGTAACAACGGAGTTATTGCCCTTGTTTTTTTCTGAAAATTGCTATTTTCTGACTTGTGAACGTTCTAGCACCTTCATTTATTATTTGATTGTTACCAAACTTGCACAGATTGTTAATACCAACTATAGCTTGGACAAGTTCGGAAATCAGCTGAATTGGGTCAGTAACACCAGAGTTCTGGCCCTTGTTTTTTCTGAAAAATGCCATTTTCTGCCTTGTGAACACTCGAGCACCTTCATTTATTATTTGATCTTTACCAAACTTGCACAGATTGTTAATATCAATTAAAGCTCAAACAACTTTGAAAACCAGCTAAATCGGATGAGTAACACCAGAATTATGGCCATTGTTTTTTCTGAAAAATGCTATTTTCTGCCTTGTGAACACTCTAGGGCCTTGAATATTAATCGAACCTTTACTTAACTTTGCCAGTGTCTTTATATCAATGAAAGCTCGGACAAGTTCGAAAACCGGCAAGATCGAAATAATTTCACTGGTGTTATGGCCCTTGTTTTGCTGAAAAATGCCATATTAAGCCTTGTGAACACTCTAGCACCTTCATTTATTATTTGATTTTTACCAAACTTGCACAGGTTGTTAATATTAATGACAGTTCAGACAATTGCTAAAACCAGCTAGATCGGATGATTAACAGCGGAGTTATTGACCTTGATTTAGTTAAAATTGCTATATTTTGCCTTATTAAATGTGATCAAACAAAGTGTTTTTGTATATCGATAAACGATGAACACATTAATCAGTCAGAAAGTTTTTTCATTTTGGCTACAGATAGTACTGATAATGCTAGAACAATAATTGAAGAAGAAATATTTACCGATCAAAATGACCAACACGACAATTATGACTTATCAACACTGTATGACAATTCTTATCAACATAACAGTAACATATACCATGATATAACACTTGATGAAAATTTGAATTATGATGTTACTTCATCCATCAGTACCCAAAACTCTTTAAATTTAGGGTTAACATGCAAAGGCTTTAAAATAGGCCACATTAATATTCAAGGTATACAAAATAAATTTGACCAAATTGATATAATATAAACAATGCAAAAAATGATATTCATATTTTTGGACTTAGTGAAACAAAGCTTAAATGTTTTCATCCTGACAACTTCTTTCAACTGGACAACTATCAGTTATTTAGAAAAGACGAGTAATTTCAAAAGAACGAAAGGAAGAAGGGGGTGGAATTATTGTCTATGTAAGGAATGGCATTAAGGTTGAGAGAAGGAGTGATATTGAGACGAATGAAATTGAATGTTTATGGTTAGAAGTGTTTCCAAAAAAATCGAAGAGCTTTCTGGTAGGTATGATTTACAGGCATCCAAATGAAACTATTTTATGGAATGAAAATTTTGAAAATTTTATAGAAAAGGTACTAGAATCACAAAAAGAGATGTATTTGTTAGGAGATTTTAATAGGGACCTGTTAAATGAACATAAAAAAGTCATGGTTAGAATATATGGAACCATTTGGTCTATTTCAAAAAGTAACTAAAGTAACTAGGAAAGCCACAAATTCAAAAACCCTGATAGATCATATATACTGCAATGTGCAAGCAAATATTAGCTCTATCGATGTCCCTCAAATAGGATTAAGTGACCACTTTCCTATATTTCTTACTCGAAAAACAAATTGTGCACAGCCTAAATTGTCGCATCATACTATATCATACCGGTCTTACAAACATTTTAATGAGGACAATTTCATACACGATCTGCAGTCTGCACCATGGGATATAATCAAAGTATTTGATGACACAAACGAAATTGTAGACACAGTCATCTATGTTTTTGAATATTATAGACAAACATTTGCCCATGAAATCACATAGGGTAAAGTATAAACAACAGCCAAAGTGGATAACTCCTGATATTATTGATGCTATAAAGACAAGAGATAGGTACAAATCATTAAATGATGAAAATCAATACAAAATATGGCGAAATAAAGTTGTTACACTTATTAAACAATCCAAAAAAGCACAATATTCAGCTTTGATAATAGAAAACAATAATAAACCTGGTAGCGCATGGAAATTATTCAAAGAAATAGGAGTCAATAAAAGAAATAGCAACTCAAATATTCCTTCACTTAAAATTGATGAAAATGAGATCAATGAATGCAGCAAAATTGCAAATGAATTTAATAGGTTCTTCGTTTCAGTAGCTTCAAACATAAAAGAACCTGTTGTAAGGTCAGAATTTGAAAAACTTAAATCTTTCTGTGATAGCAGGGTTCCTGAAGAAACCTTATTTAAAATTCCAGAAATTGCAAGGGAGAAAGTTGAAAAGTTCTTAAAAAATATGGATATATCTAAGGCCACCGGATGTGATCGTATTGGCCCGCGATTAATAAAAACTGCTGCACCTCATATTACGGATAGTATTACTTATATATGTAATCAAAGTATAAAGACTGCAGTATTTCCAGATAAATGGAAGGAAGGTAAAGTAGCCCCTCTTCATAAAATTGGGTCAAAAGATGATGTTAATAACTATAGGCCTATCTCAGTCCTTTCTATTCTCTCTAAAGTTTTAGAAAAACATGTACACGACTAATGGAATTTCTTATTTTGTACAAATTACTTTACAAAACTCAGTCTGGCTTTAGGCCTAACCATTCATGTGAGACTGCCTTATTAGGAATGATAAGCAAATGGCTTGAAGCAATTAATAATGGTCTTCTAATTGGAGTAGTTATGATTGACTTTAAAAAGGCATTTGACCTTGTGGACCATAACATTCTTTTAAAAAAACGGAAACTCTACAAACTGTCAGATGATACTATATCATGGTTTTCCTCATACTTACTCAATCGAAAACAAAGAGTATCGGTCAACAATACTATGTCTGAAGATGAAATTATTACAAATGGAGTTCCACAAGGCTGAATCCTGGGCCCTCTACTCTTTTTATTGTTCATAAATGATCTACCGCTTTCTACTGATAAAATAAATACTGATCTGTATGCAGATGATACTACCCTTTTTGATATTGGAGTTTCACGCTCTACAATTGAGAGTAACTTACAAATAGCATTAGACAATTTAGCAAATTGGTGCAAATGCAATGGTATGCTAATAAATACTTCAAAAACAAAAGTAATGCTTATAACTACTCACCAAAAGAGAGCTTGTATGAATACTGACAACTTATATTTGAATTTAAACAATAATAGTCTGAATACAATAGCTAAAGACAAAATACTTGGTGTTTTTATAGACAATAACTTGACATGGACTTCTCATACAGATAAAATCTGCAAAAAAATGACATCCAATTTATGGCTATTGTCGCGAATAAAGGAATATCTTTCTGTAAAGGAATATCTTTCTGTTGAGCATAGAACTCAATTTTATAAAACTTACATTCAACCCCATATAGATTATTGTAATATTGTATGGGGAGGTGCATCACAAATACACCTGGATAGAATTTACCGTCTACAAAAACGCGCATGTAAGATAATATTGGACTATAATGTTGAGAATGTAGTAGAAAGCATGCAAGAATTAAAAATATTAACAGTATTTGACCGATTATATCTGCGAAAAGCAAAGTTTATGTTTAAAGTATACAGATCTGAAACCCCTCAGTATGTAAATGAAATGTTCAGACGTCGAACAGCAAATGAAAAATTACCTGTTTTGAGATCAGAAACAGCCCATAATTTTATCCCCCCACAACCAAAGAAAGAAATATTTAAGCAAAGTGTTACATATTCTGGACCAATCATTTGGAATAGCTTGCCAGACAACTTAAAAAGCTTGAAAAGAGTTGATTCTTTTCATTGTAACTTCATTAAATGGATAAAACAAACATCATAAAGTTATTAATGTTTTACTAAAAAACATCTAGACTGATATTAAAGATTGCGAATAATATATCTAAATCTGAAATTATTTGAGTTCAGAATATTTAATTTTTGGTTTGAACATTTTGTAAATAGAATACTAGAGAATATAGGGGAGTTAGATATGTACATCAGACAGTATGACTGTATGTAAATACGTTGGAAAGTGCTAGCGTTTAGCTTTGTTTGCTTGTTTGTGTGTTTGTTATTATTGTTTTTTCAAATAATATCCTTTTCTTTTTTTTTCTTTTTTCTTTTTTTTTGTTGTTTGTCTATGTTTTCAGTTATCTACATATATGTTATGTCATCAGTTTTTTGTGTGCATGTTTTATGTTTCTTAATTATTATTATTATTATTATTTGTGAGTTTGAGTATTTTGAAATCTAATGTATGAGCAGGCCTGTGGACAGAAGCTGAATGGGAGGTGGCTGCGTATACAAGGGTGTGTGAGGCTGGCTGCTGATATCTTATTCTCTTATTCATTATGTTTAACCAATTTGCCAATAAGTATAGTAAATGTGTAAATAATAGAGGGCCACATGGAAGATTAGTTTTGTAACTAAATGTGTATTACCCTCTGTAAATAAAGTCTATTATTATTATTATTATTAAGATGATAGGCCCTTCATCTTTCATCCAATCTTAACCAAACTTTACCAGATTGTTTATATAAATGAGAGCTAGAACAAGTTCGAAAACTAGCTGGATCGGACCATTAACAGCGGAGTTATGGCCCTGGATTTAGTTAAAAATGCTATATTTTGCCTCGTTAAGACGATAGGGCCTTTATCTTTCATTCGATCTTTACCAAACTTTACCAGATTGTTTATATAAATGAAAGCTCGGACATTTCGAAGATCAGCCAGATCGGACCAGTAACAGCGGAGTTATGGCCCTTGATTTAGTTAAAAATGCTATATTTTGCCTCGTTAATTCGATAGAGCTTTCATCTGATCTTTACAAAACTTTACCTGATTGTTTATATCAATGACAGCTCAGACAATTTCGAAAACCAGCCAGATCGGACCAGAAACAGAGGAGTTATGGCCCTTGATTTAGTTAAAAATGCTATATTTTGCCTCGTTAATTCGATAGGGCCTTCATCTTTCATCTGATCTTTACAAAACTTTACCTGATTGTTTATATCAATGACAGCTCAGACAATTTCGAAACCCAGCCAGATCGGACCAGTAACAGATGAGTTATGGCCCTTGATTTAGTTAAAAATGCTATACTTTGCCTCGTTAAGACGATAGGGCCTTCATTTTTCATCCGATCTTTATGAAACTTTATTACTATACTGTTAAAGATGAAATTTGTCCTAAATCAACAAATCCGTTATGTTTTTAATTATTAAATATCATTATAAAAACGATGTTTACTATGCTATTGATGTATGTTTAGTGAAAATATGTTTTTAAAGATAAAAACCGAAAAGACGAACAGGCATTGCTAAAAAATCGAAAAAAAATCTAAGGGGAAAAACTCTTGCGTGAATTACCGGAAATGATGTCATTGGGAACAAACTATTTTTTGTTTACATTGGGACTGAACACAAAACAGTATACCTTGTGTGAAAATGTGAGAATTAAGCGATGTCAGAGGAAATGTCCGTGATAAAACGGTTACACCATGTGCAACCTTACGATTTGGAGCCAGAATACGTGTCTGAGGACGAAAATACATCGGATTCATCAACTGATGATGAAGTCGTACGCGGTGCAGGTGCAAATGGAGAGCTTGAAAAGACTATCGTGTCATGTCATTCGTTACGTTCAGTGGTTCATTACACTATTCACTAGTCTAACAAAATAGCGTATTTATACACTTAAGCAACAACAAACAAACAAAAAAACGTAAACATTGTTATTATCGAAATCTGACAGTAAGTAACCCGCAACACTGCGATATCTTGGTACATACACAATAACCGCGAATTGTAGTATATTCCGAATGAATGGACCTGGTCTATACCTATACATTAATACATGGATATATATGTATGTAGATCTATGGTAATACGACCGTCAGATTTTTTTGCCGAAAAGTAGACATGGAACAAATATATTTATTAGATATTATCCATAATTGATAAAAAAATGAATAAAAACAATAATAAATGAAACAGCATATAATTTCGGCGCCATAATTTCTATAGTATTATATATTTGCCATAAGTCGCCATCAACACCAAACACACTAGGAGCGGTGTTTGCAATATGAAACGCTCTCTAGTCTCACGTGCCCCCAAATATCAATACAGACTAATAAAATATTGCGGTGCACTATTGAAGTGCAGCTTAATTTGGGTACATACGTCGGTATATCACAAAAGCACGCACCATTTAGGGAAACCTAGTTTTATGATATATTTCCTGTTTATTGCAATTACTTGAGCGGTGTAATACCGCCGAGGGCAGACGCGTATTGCACAAGACGGATATATCACATGATATTTGTCGCGCACAAAAAGAGAAAAATACTATGATTTAATTAATAGAGCCAAATGTATTATGACCACGATATAGACAGTTAGTAAGTATACTTACTCATGTATACTTACTCCTGATATACAGATCAAAAACAGACCAAATATATCAAATTACCATAATATAAAGTATATTATTCTATTATACTTGTTTTACTTATTGCACGAGCTAAGAGGCGTTATTGTTGTTGCTTTGCGATAAAAAAATTACTGAATTAATATAAAAGCTAGTAATATTATTAATTTTCTGCCTTGTTATAGATATCCATGAAACATTTTGTATTTTTTTTCAAATCCATAGCCCAATATATGTTGATAATCTATATCTATAATACTATTGGCAGAAGAGGGTGTATAATTTAAAATTATTAAAATTAAAATTTGGAAACAAAGACACAGTGTTAATTTCACCGGATTCATTTAAATTTATATGCTGAATGTTCTTAGCAATTTTAAAAAAAAAAGACTGCTACATAATATAAGCGCCGTCAACTCTTCATTGATTCACGTAAAGACGCCTGCTAATTCAACAGCTAAACATTCACGGTGTATATAAAGATCTAAGACTATACACCTTTCTTCAATTTATCATACATATACCCGATGAGGTGCTAAGATAATTGAACATAAATTTCAATCTTACTTCATCTCAACGCCGGTCGAATAGGCGAATACAACTTGCTTGGAGACGGCGGGGTTATGCACTTCTCATTTTTATAGTCGAATATCGTTGGTACCGCTGTTGTTTTTAATCTGCATGGCCTTTTGTTCTCCAAATTCAAAGATAATGAAACCAAAGGATGGATTTCCCACGAAGTCAACTCAAAATGTTTGCTACAAACTCGCGCGTCTTTCGTAGGTTCCCACTTTCTCGACGAGTCTGGCGATTTTCTTCGGTAACGTCTACCAACACTTCAAATCTTAATATATCATTATCTCGATTGGGGAAACGAAAGAAACTTAGGTTATTATGTTGTCCTTCTTTATGCAAACTTTTTCACCCAGCAACAGCACACGGCATTTTTTAACAAATACCATAAAACGTAATCCTACATAGACAATACTATACAACTCAATGCGACACCGCGAGTCGTTTGGTACCAATGACGTCACAGGATCACGTGTCACTTACCTGTCTTCAAAAAGGGCGAAACTCGAAGCGTGTGCGCTATGGGATAAAATTGGCTACTGTGAGAAAACGGGACAACCAATAAGTGTAAGATTTGAAAATATTGTATATTATATACGTATATTCCCGAATATTTACTCAAAATACACGCTATATTTCACCTTTAATATCAATGACAGCTTGTGCAAGTTCGAAAACCAGCCAGATCGGACCAGTCACAGTGGAGTTATGGCCCTTGATTTAGTTAAAATCCTGTATTTTGCCTCGTTAAGACGATAAGGCATCTTTCATCCGATCTTTTAGAAACTTTACCAGATTGTTAATATCATTGAAAGCTTGGACAAGTTCGAAAAACATTCAGATTGGACCATTTACATCGGAGTCATGGCCCTTGAATTTCTGAAATATGCTATATCTTGGCCTCATTAAAATAAAAGGGCCTTCATTTGGCCGGATTTCATTGAAACTTTGCAGGGATGATCAGTACCAAGCCTAGTTATACATAGTCACCTTGTTCCACTTGAATGATTTTGGCGGAGTTATAGCCCTTTAAATGTTTTAATACACAAACTTTGTTCTGACTAGTTCTCTTGAACCCCTGGCCGGATTAAACAAAACTTTTTAGGGATGATCAATTCTATGTCGTCTTGTGCAAATCATAGCCGTGTTCCGGTTGAATGATTTTTAGCGGAGTTATGGCCCTTTAAAGGTTTTAATACACAGATTTTGTTCTTATCTACTTCTCCTGGCTGGATACAGACGAAACTTGACAAGGATGATCAGTATCAAGCTTGGTTATGCATATCATCGCCATATTTCGGTTGAATGATTTTTGGCAGAGTTGTGACCCTTTCAATGTTTTAATACACAAACTTTATCCTGATTAGTCTCTTCTGAACTCTTTGCCAGATTTCAGTGAATCTTGGCGAGGATGATCAGTACTTAGCCTAGTTGCACCTGTCATTGCCATGTTCTGGTTGAATGATGTTTGAAAGACTTATGGCCATTTTTACATAAACTTTATCTTGAGCCAGTAGAGCGTCCACAGGCCCTCTTGGGCCTCTTGTTTAAAATATATATTTATTTTTTTTGGATTTAATTTTTTTTTTATATATATATTTTTTAATATTATTTTTAGCTCTACTGGCCGAAGGCCAGCAGAGCTTATGGGATGCCGAGTTGTCCGTCGTCCGTCCGTCCGTCCGTCGTCCGTCCGTCGTCCGTCGTCCGTTGTTAACTTTTGTCTCGTTAAGACGATAGGGCCTTCATTTTTCAACCAATCTTTACCAAACTTTAACAGGTTGTTAATATCAATGAAAGCTCGGATGAGTTCGAAAACCAGCCAGATCGGCCAAGTAACAGCAGAGTTATGGCCCTTGATTTAGTTAAAAAATGCTATATTGCTATATTAGCCTCGTTAAGACAATAGGGCCTTCATTTTTCATCCAATCTTTACCAAACTTTAACAGGTTGTTAATATCAATGAAAGCTCGGATGAGTTCGAAAACCATTCATATCGGACCAGTAACAGCAGAGTTATGGCCCTTGATTTAGTTAAAATTGCTATATTGCTATATTTGCCTCGTTAAGACGATAGGGCCTTCATTTTTCAACCTATCTTTACCAAACTTTACCACATTGTTAATATCAATGAAAGCTCGGACAAGTTTGAAAACCAGCCAGATCGGACCAGTAACACCAGAGTTATGGTCCTTGATTTAGTTGAAAATGCTATATTGCTATATTTTGCCTCGTTAAATTGATAGGGCCTTCGTTTTTCATCATATCTTTACCAAACTTTACCACATTGTTAATATCAATGAAAGCTCGGACAGGTTCGAAAACCAGCCATATCGGACTAGTAACAGCGGAGTTATGGCCCTTGATTTAGTTAAAAATGCTATATTTTGCCTCGTTAAGACGCTAGGGGCTTCATTGTTCATCCAATCTTTACCAGACTTTATCAGATTGTTAATATCAATGAAAGCTCGGACAAGTTCGAAAACCAGCCATATCGGAATAGTAAGAGCGGAGTTATGGCCCTTGATTTAGTTAAAAATGCTATATTTTGCCTCGTTAAGACGATAGGGGCTTCATTGTTCATCCGATCTTTATCAAACTTTATCAGATTGTTAATGTCATTGAAAGCTCAAACAAGTTTGAAAACCAACTATATCGGACCAGTTACAGCGGAGCTGTCGCCCTTGATTTAGTTAAAAATGCTATATTTTGCCTCGTTAAGACGATAGGGGCTTCATTGTTCATCTGATCTTTACCAAACTTTATCAGATTGTTAATATCAATGAAAGCTCGTGCAAGTTCGAAAACTAGCCATATCGGACCAATAACAGTGGAGTTATGGCCCTTGATTTAGTTAAAAATGCTATAGTTTGCCTCATTAAGACGATAGGGCCTTCATTTTTAGCTCTACTGGCCGAAGGCCAGCAGAGCTTATGGGATGCCGAGTTGTCCGTCGTCCGTCCGTCCGTCGTCCGTCCGTCGTCCGTCGTCCGTCCGTTGTTAACTTTTGTCTCGTTAAGACGATAGGGCCTTCATTTTTCATCCAATCTTTACCAAACTTTAACAGGTTGTTAATATCAATGAAAGCTCGGATGAGTTCGAAAACCAGCCAGATCGGCCAAGTAACAGCGGAGTTATGGCCCTTGATTTAGTTAAAAATGCTATATTGCTATATTTTGCCTCGTTAAGACGATAGGGCCTTCATTGTTCAACCTATCTATACCAAACTTTACCACATTGTTAATATCAATGAAAGCTCGGACAAGTTCGAAAACCAGCCAGATCGGACAAGTAACACCAGAGTTATGGCCCTTGATTTAGTTAAAAATGCTATATTTTGCCTCGTTAAGACGATAGAGGCTTCATTGTTCATCCGATCTTTATCAAACTTTATCAGATTGTTAATGTCATTGAAAGCTCGAACAAGTTCGAAAACCAACCATATCGGACCAGTAACAGCGGAGTTGTGGCCCTTGAATTAGTTAAAAATGCTATATTTTGCCACGTTAAGACGATAGGGGCTTCATTGTTCATCTGATCTTTACCAAACTTTATCAGATTGTTAATATCAATGAAAGCTCGAGCAAGTTCGAAAACTAGCCATATCCGACCAGTAACAGCGGAGTTATGGCCCTTGATTTAGTTAAAAATGCTATAGTTTGCCTCATTAAGACGATTGGGGCTTCATTGTTCATCCGATCTTTACCAAACTTTATCAGATTGTTAATATCAATGAAAGCTCGGACAAGTTTGAAAACCAAACATATCGAACCAGTAACAACTTAGTTATGGCCCTTGATTTAGTTCAAAACGCTATATTTTGCCTTGTTAAGACGAGAGGGCCTTCATTTTTCATCCGATCGTTACCAAACTTTTATTTTTTTAATTATTTTTTTACATTAATATATATTTTTTTTTTTTTTATTTTTTTTTTTTTTTTTTAATTTTAATTTTTTTTTTTTTAATTTTTTTAATTTTTTCTTTTAATTTTTTTTAATTTATAATTTTTTTAGCTCTATGTTGGACCAGTCGGACCAGTATAAACAGAGGAGTTAAAAATGCTATATTTTGCCTCGTTAAAGGTAGGGTCTTCATTTTCATCTGATCTTTACTGAACTTTAACAGATTCTTTAGTTATGGCCCTTGATTTAGTTCAAAAGCTGTTTTTTCCCGAAACTTTCAAAAAAACGTTAATGGCAGTCACTCGCTTCATTGATGTTATAAGAGCCATGTTAGCCAGTAGAGCGTCCACAGGCCCTCTTGGGCCTCTTGTTCAACCTATCTTTACCAAACTTTAACACATTGTTAATATCAATGAAAGCTCGGACAAGTTCGTAAACCAAACATATCGGACCAGTAACAGCTTAGTTATGGCCCTTGATTTAGTTCAAAACACTATATTTTGCCTCGTTAAGACGAGAGGGCCTTCATTTTTCATCCGATCGTTTACCAAACTTTTATTTTTTTAATTATTTGTTTAAATTAATAGATTTATTTTTTTATTTATTTTTTTCTTATTTTTTTTAATTTTAATTTTTTTTTTTTATTTTTTTTTTTTTTTATTTTTTTTTAATTAATGTTGTTTTTTAGCTCTACTGGCCAAGGGCCAGCAGAGCTTATGGGATGCTGTGTTGTCCGTCGTCCGTCGTCTGTCGTCTGTCTGTCGTCTGTCTGTCGTCTGTCGTCCGTTAACTTTTCTTCAAACGACTTCTTCTCAGAAACCGCTTGGCTAATTTTGACCAAACTTCACGTGGATTATCCTTAGTTGAATGCTTTTTAGATTTGTTAAAATTAGGTCAATGCTACATCCAAGATGGCTGCCATTACCATATATGGTCGAAACCTTAAAAAATCTTCTTCTCCAGAACCGCTGGACAGATTTCAACAGTTTTTCTTTTAAAATGATCGCCAACGCCTAGACTATCAAGTTTGTTCAAATAAAGTCCCCGGGGTCAAAAATGGCCGTGCCCCGGGGGTCCAAAATTTGTATATTGAGGTTTTGCATGTTTTTCATATAGACATATAGGAAAAAACTTTAAAAAATCTTCTTCTCTGAAACCACAAGGCACAGAGCTCTCATGTATTACATGTAGCATCAGCTTATGGTCCTCTACTAAGTTTGTTCAAATGGTGACCCTGGGGTCAAATTTGTCCCCGTCCCGGGGGTCACAGTTTTACATAGAATTATATAGGATTTTTTTTTAAAAAATCTTCTTCTCGGAAACTACAAGAGCCAGAGGTTTGATATTTTGCATTTACTATAAGCTTATGGTCCTTTACCAAGTTTGTTCAAATGGTGACCCTCGGGTCACTTTTGGCCCCGCCCCAAGGGTCACATGTTTTACATAGACATGTATAGGGAAAAACTTAAAAAATCTTCTTCTCTGAAACTGCAAGAGCCAGAGGTTTAATATTTTGCATTTGCTATAAGCTTGTGGTCCTCTATCAAGTTTGTTCAAATGGTGACCCAGGGGTCACATTTGGCCCCACCCCGGGGGTCACAGTTTTACATAGGCTTGTATAGGGAAAAACTGAAAAAAATCTTCTTCTCTGGAACCACATGGCACAGAGCTCTCATGTAATACATGTAGCATCAGCTTATGGTCCTCTACTAAGTTTGTTCAAATGGTGACCCGGGGGTCAAATTTGTCCCCGCCCCGAGGGTCACATTTTTACATGACTTATATAGGATTTTTTTTTTTAAAATCTTCTTCTCGCCAACTACAAGAGTCAGAGGTTTGATATGTTACATTTATTATAAGCTTATGGTCCTTTACCAAGTTTGTTCAAATAGTGACAATAGTGACCCTGGGGTCACATTTGGTCCCGCCCCAAGGGTCACATGTTTTACATAGACATGTATAGGGAAAAACTTAAAAAATCTTCTTCTCTGAAACTGCAAGAGCCAGAGGTTTAATATTTTGGTGTTGCTATAAGCTTATGGTCCTTTACCTATTTTGTTCAAATGGGGACCCTGGGGTCACATCTGGCCCTGCCCCGGGGATTCACAGTTTTACATAAATGCTTGTAGAGGGAAAAACTGA
Source organism: Cyrtodaria siliqua (assembly GCA_037043455.1). Taxonomy (NCBI): domain Eukaryota; kingdom Metazoa; phylum Mollusca; class Bivalvia; order Adapedonta; family Hiatellidae; genus Cyrtodaria; species Cyrtodaria siliqua. Next base: position 232,669 of record JAWPHD010001613.1, read on the forward strand.
AGAAAAAAAATCTTCTCTGGAACTGCAAGAGCCAGAGGTTTAATATTTTGCATTTGCTAAAAGCTTATGGTCCGTCACATCTGGCCCCGCCCTGGGGGTCACAGTTTTACATAAATGCTTGTATAGGGAAAAACTGAAAAAAATCTTCTCTGGAACTGCAAGAGCCAGAGGTTTAATATTTTGCATTTGCTGTAAGTTTATGGTCCTTTACCAAGTTTGTTCAAATGGTAACCCTCGGGTCACATGTTTTACATAGACATGTATAGAGATTTATTTTTTTGAATTTCTTTTTTTTTTTGAATTTTTTTTTGATTTTTTTTATTGAATTTTTTTTTTTGAAATATCTTCTCTTTTTTTTGAAATGTTTTGCAATTTATTTATTTTTTTGCAATTTTTTTTTTTTTTTTTTGCAATTATTTTTTTTTTTTTGCAATTTTTTTTTTTTTTTTAGCTCTATGTTCGACCAGTCGGACCAGTAACAGAGGTGTTCTTGATTTAGTTGAACATGCTATATGTTGCCTCGTTGATACGGTTGGGCCTTCATTTTTCATCTGATCTTTACCAAACTTTACCAGATTCTTTAGTTATGGCCTTTGAATTAGTTAAAAAGCTGTTTTTTGCCCGAAACTTTCAAAAAAACGTAAATGGCAGTCACTCACTTCATTGATGTTATAAGAGCCATGTTAGCCAGTAGAGCGTCCACAGGCCCTCTTGGGCCTCTTGTTTTAGCTCTATGTTGGACCAGTTGGACCAGTAACAGAGGATTTATGGCTCTTGATTGAGTTAAAAATCCTATATTTTTCCTCGTTAATACGGTAGGGCCTTCATTTTCATCTGATCTTTACCAAACTTTATCAGATTCTTTAGTTATGGCCCTTGATTTAGTTCAAAAGCTGTTTTTTGCCCTAAACTTCCAAAAAGACGTAAATGGCAGTCACTCGCTTCATTGATGTTATAAGAGCCATGTTAGCCAGTAGAGCGTCCACAGGCCCTCTTGGGCCTCTTGTTTTTTAAAGGGACACTGTCCGTAACTTTAAGCTTATAAAACACACAATAATTATGTTCTCAAACATTACACACTAAACATTATTGAATATTTACTAATTAAAAGCAAGATTGTATAACGGAATTCAATCGCGGTACAAAAAAAGTAAATCCGCTTTGTGCGTTTGAACTCGCAGCCCAAACTAAAATTACACTCACCGTAATAATATTGTGTGTGAGTGTAAAGTGGTCGACAACGCTCCCGTCTGAGCTAAGCGGGCTATACATATTTCGCAATACATACTGTGGTGAAAACCTAATGCGCTAATGGAAGTCACGTGATCGCAGAAAAGGTAAATATTGTGGGCCCCACTTTATTTACATATAATAATTAAAACTTTATTTTTCAAACTCACGAATGTATTCCTACATACTTGTTAGGGTCCATCCTCATGTTTTCATGTATACAGTTCACTGAATAAAAGTCAGCCAGTTATGTGGTTATGCTCAATATCTGCTTACTTACGGACAGTGTCCCTTTAAATATCCTCCACACTCCTTGTTGGATCAGTTTTACATAGAGTTATAGGGAAGAACTTCAAAAATCTTCTCTGAAACTAACAGAGATAAAGGTTTAATTTTTTTTTTTTTTTATTATCAGCTTTTGGATCCTCTACCAAGTTTGTTCAAATGGTGAACCTGGGGTCAAATTTGGGCCCCATCCTGGGGGTAGCAAGTAGAGCGATACAGGCGCTCTTGGGCCTCTTGTTTTTTGTTCATGTTCATTAAAGGTCTTCATCATGATCCCTGCATTGTTTCAGGTGCCATCTTGCTCACATCAAAAGAGCAGTGGCAGAAAAACAATAAAAGTGGCTCCAGCGTAAATGGGAGTTTTGCAGCAACTCTGCAATTCAGGATGAGAAGGTTCTAGGCCCATTTTCCATATTTTATCTGGATGTACATGGAGGATGAGCCTGGCATGTTGATGCCTGTTAGGTGCCATATAACCTTTCATGTGTTGGTGTGCCTTAAAACCCCAATTCAATTCACAGTGATTTAAACCATTAACCCTTAACTCGCTAAGCACGACTATAATAGTGTGTGCTTCCTTTGTAAACCCAGATCATCCTGATCAGGGGTTAAAATGTCCTACTGCTGATCAGTCATTTTCCCCAAAACACCCCTTTGTCACATAAATGGAATGGAAAGGTCTTAATTCAAAGAAAGAACAGTCCATTATATATGTAGAGGTTACTAAGGCCTAAAGAGGGTACTTCAGACTTTTTTCATGATACAAATGTTGCATCAATGGATGATTTTTTTACAATTTGGTGGTAATGAGTCAGAATTTATGATCCTTTGGGAAAAACTACGAGTCCTCGCCTGAAATGTACCTGTATGGTATAACATTTTGTTATTGGTACCCTTTATATGTATTTTGTAAAATATACCTACCAGACTATATCTCTATAAAAAATAATAAAATAATGTGTAGTGAATTTCTTTTTAACAAGGTGTACTTTAGTCTGGATCGCTGTTTTTGCCAGAAATCCAGCCAGAGCTCTGTTTGAGGTCTGTTTTAGGCTTTTTCTTCAATGACATTTTAGCAGACAACTGGAAAACACCCGGCTTGTCTTTGATTGGTCTTAACAAACCGAATGAATGTATCAAAACTTCTTCGACGCTTGATTTTAAATACAAACTTTTGTTTTAAAAACAAAAAGAAAGCATCACGGACTATCAAGACTACTGCAAGGTTGATGATTATGATTGGTCAGATTAAAATATAAACATGATTTTCCGCTCTTGAGAGATATACCGCCCGAGGTAAAGCCCACAATTTAAAGAGAAACAGGAAATGGGAAAAGCGTTACGCGTTAAAATCATGAAGCCAAGGGATTTACTTCCTGTGTTTCAATTGTGAGTCCCAAACAAATATTATACGTCCTAGAGGCAGGACGCACAGTAACAAAATCACTACAACAATTAAAGTATGGTGTAAGCAGGTATAACGTTTGAATTCACTGTATATTTGGAATACATTAACACATAAAATGCTTACATTAGTCGTGGTTGTAACCTAGGATAACATGTATTACCAATACCAAATCCAATTTCCTAATAAGTGGTCATTTTAGCTCATTCATTTTGTTTTGGCCCTTTAGAATAGAAAATGTCATTGTATGTTTTAAGTCAGACCCCTTGACCCCAAGGAAAAGCCAGAAATATCACCATCGGAGTTAAATATCACATTTTCGTAGATAAAAGGTTTACCACCACTAATTACATGTAAACCTCTGAGGTGTAGCAGAATGTAGTTTCTATAATAAAAGTAATCCCTCCTTTTTTGATGGAATTATAATGATAATTATAATCATCATTTTTTGATGGGCATCATTATAAGTAGGGAGAAACTGCCCATTTTTATTCGATTTTGTGGTTGTATGTATAAGAAGCATATTAATAGGTTTTACTGGATCACTGACATTGAACTCTATTTCGACTCGATGCTTACACTTTGTGAGCAATGAAAATAGTCAATCAATGAAAACAGCTGTACCGTTGGCCTGTTTAGTAAACAAGAACTTTCTTACATGTCTTGTGAGCTCACCTGTTTTGGTGATTTTTCAAGTGGAAAATTAGTTTTCTATATGTTGGTTGTTCTAAAACGAATATGGGAGCCGCCATTTTTAGAACTATGATGTCATAGTTCCAAATTACCATATATGGAATATTGATCAAAACCAGTTAAAGCAAAGAAATGCAAAATCCTTTACTGGTCTTATAAAGCATTATTGTCATTAAGTATTACATATTTTTCATATAGTAGCTTTCATTTTTTCCTATTAATCAGTAATTTTTCATATTTATAAATATTCCATATATGGTCATTACAACTGTGATGTCATAGCTCTCAAAACGGCGGCTTCCATATCCGTTTCAACAGAACCTTCAAATAATCATAACTTCTTTGTTTATCATCCGATTTTGGAAATTCTTTCACCTTTATTCATTTTTAGCTCTACTGATCAGAGATCAGCAGAGCTTATGCCGTGGTGCGGCGTCCGTCGTCCGTCCGTCTGTCCGTCCGTCTGTCCGTTAACTTTTATTTGTAGCGACTACTCCTCTGAAACTACTGGATGGATATTCATAAAACTTTACAGAAATGTTGCCCATGAAGTCTAGTTGATCCTAGCAAAAATTCATGTTGATGTGAAATCCAAGATGGCCGCCAAAGCTAAAAATAGATTTTTTAAATTAAAGTTTGTAGCGACTACTTCTTGAAAACTATAAGTGATATTGATAAGGGACTTTTTCTAAAATGATCAGCATGACATGATGTTGATCCTTGTCGAAATTTATTTCGATGCGACTTTAAACATGGCCGCTAGCAGCCATCTTTGTTTACATAGATTTATATAGTAAAAACTTGTAGCGACTACTCCTCTGAAACTACTGGATGGATATTCATGAAACTTTACAGAAATGTTGCCCATGAAGTCTAGTTGATCCTAGCAAAAATTCATGTTGATGCACAATCCAAGATGGCCGCCAAAGCTAAAAATAGATTTTTAAAATACAAGTTTGTAGCGACTACTCCTTGAAAACTATAAGTGATATTGATATGGGACTTTTTCTAAAATGATCAGCATGACATGATGTTGGTCCTTGTCGAAAATCGTTTTGATTCGACGTTAAACGTGGCTGCCAGCGGCCATCTTTGTTTACATAGAGTTATATAGTAAAAACTTGTATCGACTACTTCTCTGAAACTACTTGGCGGATTTTCATGAAACTTCACAGGAATGTTGCTCTTGATGTCTAAATGATCCTAGTAAAATTTCAGGTCGGCCGGAAATTCAAGATGGCCGCCACGGCTAAAAATTAATTTTCAAAATACAAGTTTGTAGCGACTACTTCTTGAAAACTATAAGTGATATTGATATGGGACTTTTTCTAAAATGATCAGCATGACATGATGTTGGTCCTTATCAAAAATCGTTTTGATTCGACGTTAAACGTGGCTGCCAGCGGCCATCTTTGTTTACATAGAGTTATATAGTAAAAACTTGTAGCGACTACTCCTCTGAAACTACTTGGCGGATTTTCATGAAACTTTACAGGAATGTTGCTCCTAATGTCTAATTGATCCTAGCAAAATTTCAGATCGGCCAGAAATTCAAGATGGCTGCCACAGTTAAAAATAGATTTTTAAAAAATAAGTTTGTAGCGACTACTTCTTGAAAACTATAAGTGATATTGATATGGGACTTTTTCTAAAATGATCAGCATGACATGATGGTTATCCGAGTCGAACATTATTTTGATTCGACATTAAACATGGCTGCCAGTGGCCATCTTTGTTTACATAGAGTTATATAATGAAAACTTGTAGCGACTACTCCTCTAAAACTACTTGACGGATTTTCATGAAACTTCACAGAAATGTTGCTCTTGATGTCTAATTGATCCTAGCAAAATTTCAGGTCGGCGGAAATTCAAGATGGCCGCCATGGCTAAAAATAGATTTTCAAAATACAAGTTTGTAGCTACTACTTCTTGAAAACTATAAGTGATATTGATATGGGACTTTTTCTAAAATGATCAGCATGACATGATGGTTATCCGAGTTGAACATTATTTTGATTCGACGTTAAACATGGCTGCCAGTGGCCATCTTTGTTTACATAGAGTTATATAATGAAAACTTGTAGCGACTACTCCTGTGAAAGTACTTGACGGATTTTCATGAAACTTCACATAAATGTTGCTCTTGATGTCTAATTGATCCTAGCAAAATTTCAGGTCGGCCGGAAATTCAAGATGGCCGCCACGGCTAAAAATAGATTTTCAAAAATCAAGTTTGTAGTCACTACTTCCTGAAATCAAAATCAATCAGTAGAGCTTCAAGGTCATTGACCTCTTGTTTTCAGAACTCTCAATAATAAAGACAGTTTGGCTGTGGCGCTACATTCCCTTTAATATGTGACACTTAAACATTTGTGTCTATGAGGAAAATAATTGGTGGTTTCGTACCTGGATGTGCAAGCTCGAGTTCTTGTGTATTTTTGGAGATGTTATTTAGCTCATCTGAGCCGCATACACCGAAGTGAGCTATTGTGACCGCTTTTTCGCCGTCTTTTTCATTCATTAACTTGTGCTTGAACGGCTTTACACAAATGGCTTGATCAAACTGCATACGGATAATTTGTAGATCTGTGGATTTTGAATGTTAAAATTAAGTCGTCCCAATTGATAAATTCTTCTCAAGAAGCACTGCTCAGATCTCAACAGATTTTAGCTGTAGCTGTACTGTCCGGAGGCCAGCAGAGCTGATATGGGATCTCAGATTAATACAAGTCAACAAATATAGCTGCCGTTACTAAAAACAGAAAAATCTTAAACAACTTTTTCTCAGAAACTTCAAAGGAACCATCCTTGCTCAGTCCTCTCTCAGATTGGTAAAAATTGCCCAACCTGTCAACAAATATGGCTGCCATTATTAAAAATAGACAAATCTTTAAACTACGTCACATTAAATGCTGTGTAGAATTTAATGAAACTTTATAGTAAGCATTCTTGCACGAACCTCTCAGATTTGTACAAATCGTCCCTGATCGGTCAACAAATATGGTTGTCGTTACTTAAAATAGAAAATCTTTAAATGACTTCTTGTGAATTGTTTGATGAAACTTTACAGGAAGCATCCTCTCAGGTTCATAAAATCATCCCAATCCTTCAACAAATATGGCTGCTGTGACTAAAAATAGGACAATCTTTGAAAAACTTCTCATCATGAACTGCTGGGTAGAATTTGATGACACTTCACAGGAAGCATTCTTGCATAGTCTTCTCTCAACCTTTTATTAGCTCTACTGATCAAAGGTCAGAGCTTATGCCATGATGCGGCGTCCCCGTCGTCTGTCTGTCTGTCTGTCTGTAAACGTTTTTTGAAGCGACTACTCCGAAACTTATCAACAGATTTTTATGAAACTTCATAGGAATGTTGCTCTTGATGTCTAGTTGATCCTAGGAAAACCTCAGGTTGACTGGAAATTCAAGATATCTACTGAGAATAAATCTATTCTGCAAGGTGCTTAGCCAAAAAATACCCAGTTGCATACACATTGTCCTCAAAAAGTGAAAAATTAAAAGGCCAAACAATGCAATAACAAGAGGCTCAAGAGGGCCTGTGGATGCTTTACTGGCTCTAGATAAAGTTTATGTATAAGGGGCCATAACTCTTTCAAATATTGTTCAACCAGAACAATTTGATGATATACGCAACTAGGCTTGGTACTGATTGTCCCTGACAAGTTTCGTTGAAATCCAGCCAGAGGTTCAGGAGATCTAGTCTGTACAAAGTAAGTGTATTAAAGGTTTTAAGGGGTCATAACTCTGCCAAAATTCATTCAACCACAACAAGGCAATGACAGGTGCAACTACTGGCTTGGTACTGATCATCCAGCAAGGAGTTCAGAAGAGACTAATCTGGACAACGTTTGGCTATTAAAACCTTTAAAGGGCCATAACTCTGCCAAAGATAATTCAACCCGAATATGGCGAAGATATGTACATCGAGGCTTGATACTGATCATCCTTGTCAAGTTTCGTTAAAATCCAGTCAGGGGTTCAGGAGAACTAGCCCGGAAAATGTTTGTGTATCAAAAAACTTTAAAGGGCCATAACTCCACCAAAAATCTGTTAACTGGAATGCCACGATGATATGCGCAACTATGCTTGCTGCTGATCATCCCTGTAAAGTTTCGTTGAAATGTGGGGAGGAGTTCAGGAGAACTAGTCCAGACAAAGTTTGTATATTAAAACCTTTAAAGGGCCATAACTCTGCCAAAAATCATTCAACCGGAACACGGCAATGATTTGCACAACTAGACCTGATACTGATCATCCTTGTCAAGTTTCGTTAAAATCCAGCGAGGGGTTCAGGAGAACTAGTCCAGACAATGTTTGTGTATTAAAACCTTTAAAGGGACATAACTCCGCCAAAATCATTCAACCGGAACACGGTGACGATATGTACAACTAGGCTTGGTACTGATAATCCTTGAAAAGTTTCACAGAAATCTGGCCAAATCAGGCCCTTTCTTAATGAGGCCAAAATATAGCATATTTCAGAAAATCAAGGGCCATAACTCCAGTGTAAATTGTCCAATCTGGCTGGCTTTGAAATTTCTTGGAGCTTTCATTGACAGTAACAATCTGGAAAAGTTTGATAAAGATCGGATGAAAAATGAAGGCCCTATCGTAGTATTAACGAGGCAAAATACAGCATATATATAACTAAATCAAGGGCCATAACTCCGCTGTTACTGGTCCGATCTGGTTGGTTTTCAAACTGTCCGAGCTTTCATTTATATTAACAATCTGGTAATGTTTGGTAAAGATCGGACGAAAAATGAAGGCCCTATCGTAACATGGCATTTTTAGCTCAATCAAGGGCCATTACTCCGCTGTTGCTGGTCCAAACTGGCTGGTGTTTGAATTTTGTCCAAGCTTTCATTGATATTAACAATCTGGTAAAGTTTGGTAAAGATCGGATGAATAATGAAGGCCCTATCATCTTAACGAGGCAAATATAACATTTTTAACTAAATCAAGGGCTATAACTCTACTGTCGCTGGTCTGAACTGGCTGGTTTTCGAACTTGTCCAACCTTTCATTGATAGTAACAGTCTGGTACAGATTGGTAAAGATCAGATGTAAAATGAAGCCCCTATCGTCTTAACGAGGCAACATATAGCATTTTTAACTAGGTCAAGGGCCATAACTCCGCTGTTACTGGTTTGATCTGGCTGGTTTTCGAACTTGTCCGAGCTTTTATTGATATTAACAATCTGATAAAGTTTGGTAGAGATTGGATGAACAATGAAGCCCCTATCGTCTTAACGAGGCAAAATATAGCATTTTTAACTAAATCAAGGGCCATAACTCCGCTGTTACTGGTCCAATAAGGCTGGTTTTCGAAGTTGTTCGAGCTTCCAATGACATTAACAATCTGATAAAGTTTGGTAAAGATCGGATGAACAATGAAGCCCCTATCATCTTAACGATGCAAAATATAGCATTTTTAACTAAATCAAGGGCCATAACTCCGTTGTTACTATTCCGATATGGCTGGGTTTCAAACTTGTCCGAGCTTTCATTGATATTAACAATCTGATAAAGTTTGGTAAAGATCAGATGAACAATGAAGCCCCTATTGTCTTAACGAGGCAAAATATAGCATTTTTAACTAAATCAAGGGCAGTAACTCCGCTGTTACTGGTCCGATATGGCTGGTTTTCGAACTTGTCCGAGCTTTAATTGATATTAACAATGCGGTAAAGTTTGGTAAAGATAGGATGAGAAATGAAAGCCCTATCGTCTTAACGAGACAAAAGTTAACGACGGACGGACGACGGACAACTCGCCATCCCATAAGCTCTGCTGGCCTTTGGCCAGTCGAGCTAAAAACCAGACGGAAGTACTTTTGTCTTTAACCGTTTTTCATCTAAACCAGAAAGTATTGGGTAAAAACATATTTCCAGAGACAAAATGTTCTCAACAGGTTCCTCAATACCCATAGAATACACTACAGATGATATAGAAAATATTTGTACGAGGGGAGCTGACCCCTTGAGACGCACCCTAGCTACGGCCCTGTCTGCAATCATTGTAAATAAAGTATATGCAGTTTTCATGGAACCAGTCACAAAAATATGATCTCTTAGAATCATTATGTTACCGATAAATCTAATATGGATGAAGAACACAAATACCGGTAGTTGCAAATAATACCACAGACGGTAATGAATAATTACGCTTTGTTCTTATATTTATAGGTCCGAGACCATATGAGAAAAACTAGTAATAAAAGGAGAATAAAAACAATAGAAGGGCCTATAGAAGCTCTTCGAAAAAGCTTATATATGGTCTCAGACCTGTAAGTTGTAAGTATAAACAGCTTCAAGAGCAGGTTAAACAAACACTGAAAGTCCCTTGAGATGAAATTTAACCCCAACTGTTTGTTTAACCTACTCTTGAAGCTGTTTATACTTGGTGCTGTCACTACATGATTTGGCAAACTATTTCGTATGTCGACTACCTTGTTCCCAAAGGAATGCTTTCTGATTTCTAGTCAGTAGTACTCTTTAAAAAGTTTGAGACTATTTCTCCTGGTTCTAGTTTAGTTCGATATTTTTAGTAGTTTATTATTGTTAATTTTGTCATAACCTTGCAATATCTGGAAAACCTGGATCATGTCTGCTCTTTTTCTTCTGTATAAGGATGGGAGACCTAGGTGTATTATCCTCTATATGTTAATTGACGGACATTTCTGACCAATTTTGTTGCACAACACTAAATTTTCAATAATAATGTTGTCCTTTTTGAGATACCATACACTATTCAAGGTGCGGCCTAACAATTGTTTTGTATAGATGCAAAAACATGATTTTATCCGTTTGTGAAGGTTCTGGCTATGATTCCTAAGTTTCGATTTGCTTTTTAGCTCCACTAGAGGTTATGGGATGCCGTGTTGTCTGCCGTCCGTCAGTCGTCCGTCCGTCGTTTTGTCTCAAGACGTTAAGGCCTTCATTTTTAATCCGATCTTTACCAAACTTTAACAGGTTCATATCATGAAAGCTCAGACAAGTTTGAAAAACAGCCAGATCGGACCAGTAACAGCAGACTTGTGGCCCTTGAATTAGTTAAAAATGCTGGATTTTGCCTCATTAAGACGACTGGCCCTTCATTTTTAGCTCTACAGCCATATCGGACCAGTAACAGCGAAGTTACGGCCCTTGATTTAGTTAAAAATGCTATATTTTGCCTCGTTACGACGATAGGGGCTTCATTGTACATCCGATCTTTACCAAACTTTATCAGATTGTTAATATAAATGAAAGCTCGGACAAGTTCGAAAACCATTCATATCGGACCAGTAACAGTGGAGTAATGGCCCTTGATTTAGTTGAAAATGCTATATTTTGCCTCTTTAAGACGATAGGGCCTTCATTTTTCATCCGATCTTTACCAAACGTTACCAGATTGTTAATATCAATGAAAGCTTGGACAAATTCGAAAACCAACCAGATCGGACCAGAACAGCGATGTTATGGCCCTTGATTTAGTTAAATATGCTATATTTTGCCTTGTTAATACGATAGGACTTTCATTTTTCATCTGATCTTTACCAAACTTTACCAGATTGTTACTATCAATGAAACCTCCAACAAATTTCAATACCAGCCAGATTGGACAATTTACACCAGAGTTATGGCCCTTGATTTTCTGAAATTTGCTATATTTTGGCCTCATTAAGAAGAAAGGGCCTTCATTTGGCCAGATTTCAGTGAAACTTCAAGAATGATCAGTACCAAGCCTAGTTGTACATGTCGTCACCGTGTTCTGGTTGAATGATTTCGGCCCAGTTATGTCCCTTTAAAGGTTTTAATACACAAACTTTGTCTGGACTAGTTCTCCTGAACGTCTCTTCACATTTCAACCAAACTTTACAGGGATGATCAGCACCAAGCATAGTTGTGCATATCGTCGTCGCGTTCCAGTTAACAGATTTTTGGTGGAGATATGGCCCTTTAAAGGTTTCTGATACACAAACATTTTCCGGGCTAGTTCTCCTAAACCCCTGTCTGGATTTTAACGAAACTTGACAAGGATGATCAGTATCAGGTCTGGTTGTGCAAATCATTGCCGTGTTCCGGTTGAATGATTTTTGGCAGAGTTATAGCCCTTTAAAGGTTTTAATACACAAACTTTGTTTGGATTAGTTCTCCTGAACGCCTCCCCACATTTCAACGAACCTTTACAGGGATGATCAGCAGCAAGCATAGTTGCGCATATCATCGTGGCATTCCGGTTAACAGATTTTTGATGGAGTTATGGCCCTTTTAAGGTTTTTGATACACAAATATTTTCGTGCTAGTTCTCCTGAACCCCGGACTGGATTTTAACGAAACTTGAAAAGGATGATCAGTATCAAGCTTAGATGTGCATATCATCGCCATATTCGGGTTGAATGATTTTTGGCAGAGTTATGGCCCTTTAAAGGTTTTAATAGCCAAACATTGTCCAGATTAGTCTCTTCTGAACTCCTTGCTGCATTTCAACGAATCTTGATGGAGATGATCAGTACCAAGCCTAGTTGCACCTGTCATTGCGGTGTTTTGGTTGAATGAATTTTGGCAGAGTTATGACCCTTTAAAGGTTTTAATACACTAACTTTGTACAGACTAGTTCTCCTGAACCTCTGGCTGGATTTCAGCGAAACTTGTCAGGGACAATCAGTACCAAGCCTAGTTGCGTATATCTTCACCATGTTCTGGTTGAACGATATTTGAAAGAGTTATCGCCCCTTATACATAAACTTCAGAGCCAGTAGAGCATCCACAGGCCCTCTTGGGCCTCTTGTTCATCCGTTCTTTACCAAACTTAAACAGATTGTTAGTATCAATGAAAGCTCTGACAAGTTTGAAAACCAGCCATATCCTTTAAAGGGAAACTATGTTTGTGCAATTAAGTTAAAGCAATAATTGGTTATTTCCCTTACTATTTTGTCCTCTACCTTCCCTGTTGTCTTACTTATTGGAATTTTAATGGACTTAAGCTCAGTTTTTTACGGTGTCCCGTTGGGGCCAGATACAATGTCGCAGTGTCATGGGCGACAATGCGACGCCCGACAACGCGACATCGCGATACGACAGTGCGACATCGCGATACGACAACTTGACATTGCGATACGACATCGCGATATTGCGATACGACATCGCGATAATTATGTCGTATTGTAATGTCGCGATGTCGTATCGCGATGACGCATTGTCGGGCGTCGCATTGTCATGCACGACAACGCGACATTCTTTCAATTGTCGTAATGGCGCGTTGTCGTGATGTCGTTGGCGACATTACGACAACGTGACATTCTTTAAATTGTCGTAATGGCGTGATGTCGTTGGCGACATTACGACAATTGAAAGAATGTCGCGTTGTCGTGGGTGACATTATGACAATACGACATAATGTCGCGTTGTTGTGCGCGACAATCACGACACGACATCACGACATAATTATCGCAATGTCGCGATGTCGTATCGCAATGTCGAGTTGTCGTATCGCGATGTCGCGTTGTCGGGCGTCGCATTGTCGTCTAAAATTGTATCTGGCTCCAACCGCACACAGTAGTTTTCAGACAAAACAACTGCTTTTAATTTATCATTCCACTGTCTTAAAAGTTATAGACCAAACAATTCAGCTACAAAACAAGGTAACTGGGCATTACTTTAAAGGGAAACAACTATGTTTGTGAAATTAAGTTAAAGCAATAATTTGTTATTTCCCTAACTGTTTTGTCCTCTACCTTCTCTGTTGTCTTTTTTATGCACTTGGGCTCAGTGGGAGGAGGATTTCAGACAAAAAAACTGCTTTTAAATTATCATTCTTTTAAATTATCATTCCACTTGCTTAAAAGTTATAGACCAAACAATTTAGCTACAAAACAAACTTACGTTATTTCTTCTTGTTACAAATTGGGAATGAGGTCAAATTTCCGTCCCTGTGAGTAGGTAGAGAGGTCCTGAAAGTTAAGTTCTTTTGACTTCAACACATTCTCTATATCAATTGATTTCTTCTTTGTAGGCCTGTCCTTATTGGTAACTTCATGTTGAAATCGGGTATTTAAGCGAGCAAATATAGCTCAGGAAATCATTTACTGTATAGACATCGACCAGTGCACATCGTACCTAAACACAGGTAACAGTAATTTTTAAAGAAAAAAGGGTGTGGTTTCGAGGGCCCCATTTGGTTACTCCGCAAAGAATAGGGCCACTCGACTCGTATCACTTGAACAGTGGCAGAAAAACTATAACATGGCTCCAGCGTAAATTGAGAGTCTACAATAGAATTTGCAGCAACTCTGCAGTTCAGGGTGAAAAGGTTCTAGGCCCGTTCTCCATATTTTATCCCGATGTACATGGAAGATGAGCCTGGCATGTTCATTCCTATTAGGCGCCACATAACCTTTCATCTGTTGGTGCACCTTAATACCCCAATTCAGTTCTTTCGGGGATCGAACACATGACCTGATTTCAAGTCGGGTGCTCTATCCACTGAACTATAATGCTACTTGAGAAAATAGTATACTAACTACCATTTATTTTGAGGCAAAATAACCTATTTGAACACAACTCAAGATGGGTCAATAAATATATAGTCCTTCTTGTCGCACGTGTAAATTAACTTTGCCTAGTGTAATACTGTATGTTATCAATATGAATCTAATACTTCGCCATAAAACTACCATATCTCGACTTGATAAGTTTATGTACGCACTAGTTATTACGTGATGCCTATTTAGTGTTGAAATGGCTACAACATACCTATAAATAGCCGTGGTCTAGTGGTTCAGCGTACATCCTTCAAAACTTAAAAGTTCAAGGCTGTGGTTCAAATCCCATTCATGAGTTATTACCAGTTTTTATAGGGACTGTGTAGCTTTAAAAGAACTGGAGGCTATCTGGAATAATTATGGGAGTATGCTTTTCTGAGTTTGATAATAATATAATCATGAAAAATTAAACTAGACCCCTTCGCAAGTCGCAGTTTGATCGAGATTTTATAAACCACTAAGAAATTACGTAGCTCATATCTATGCAGTTTCAGTTTTTCAAGCATATATATAGTAAATTGATCCTGAGTAATGTACTTATGTATATGTTTACTATAATTAATGAAAAAGAATCAATAATAATAACTAGGGAAGGTCTGGGTGGGTGTGTGATTCTTTAAGGAGTTAGTGGTTTATAAAATCTCAAACTGCCACTTCCCTTTTGCGAAGGTGTCTAGTTCAATTTTTCAATTTTATCTCCCACTTAACTCCTTCAGTGGACCCAACAGAGGTTTCGAGTTGATTCTTCAGTATTACATAAAAGTTTAAAAATAGAAATCACTAGTGAGTTTGCAATTTTAATAAACGCACTTCCGTTTGATATTATGTGTATAAATGTATACTGAATAAAACACCACAATGTTTTTAGCTCGACTAAGAATAGTGAGAGCTATCCTACTCACTCCGGCGTAGGCGTCGGCGTCCCCAGCTTCGCCTTAAAGTTTTTGTGCAATATATTTATAACTTCAATACTACTGAAGCTATTGCATTAAAACTTTATACTAATATTCTGCACCTTACCCAACAATCCCCATTACTCTTCCTTGCATTTTAAGTTATGGCCCTTTGATTGTCATGTCTTTACCTTAAAGTGTTTGTGCAATAGATTTATAACTTTAAAACTACTCAAGCTATTGCATTAAAACTGTATACTAATGTTTCCCCATCACATTCTGCACCTTATCCAACAATCCCCATAACTCTTCCTTTCATTTTGACAAAGTTATGGCCCTTTGATTGTCTTGTCTTTACCTTAAAGTTTTTGTGCAATAGATTTATAACTTCAAAACTACTCAAGCTATTGCATTAAAATTTTAAACTAACGTTGTACATCATCCAACAATCCCCATAACTCTTCCATTCATTTTGACAAAATTATGGCCCCTGAATTGGTAAAAAATGTCATTTTTACATAGAAACAAAAAGGGCTACAGCTTAGATATTTTGTATGTAGCATCGTCTAATAGTCCTCTACTAAGTTTGCTCAAATGTTGACCCAGGATTCAGAATTGGACCCCGTTTTGAGTGTATTAAAAAAGTTCGCATTTTCTCGCAAAACATTCCAGAGCCGCAGATTTCCGTGTCCCTTTTAAACTGATATTGAGCGAGAAATTAAAATGATTTAATGATATTGTTTGGTTTGAAAAACACATGTTATTGTCGGTGATTCAGGTCAATATATCTAGAAACAGAGAGTTTATTCAATAGGACGCCAACCGCGTGAACGGAATTATAACGGTTATAACGACGTGTGAACATTACGTGACGTCACAGTTTATAAAAGAACGCTTGATATGCAGACCAACTCTGCATGACAGCGAAAGCAGAAAAAAAAAACATCCGTAAGTATTTTGGAGCGTACACTAATCATATGTCATGTATATAAACAAGTTAATAAGTAGATATCCCTTGTCAAATGTTTACACAGCTTTGAAAAATACGTAGCTAAAACGTAGCTATTACGCAGCACTCCATCTCTAAAGCTGCGTTTTTTGTGATTAACTGTGTTATTTTAGAAGCAGGCTGCGCAAAGCTGCATATTTTACACTTTAGCTGCGTAATTATGTCCAAAGCTGAATATTTTGTAAGAAAGTTGTACAAAAGCTGCGTATTTATATTTAAGGCTGCGTATTTTTTAAGAAAGGTGTTTGATAGCTGCGTCTTTTATTTTACTTGCAAAAAAAGGATAATTACATGAGCTGCGTTTTTTTGTAAATGCTTCGGAAAAGCTGTATCTTTAATTGTTAATGATAATAAGATGTAAAAACAAAAATACGTAGGTTTTACGCAGCTTTAGGAAAGCTGCATCTTTTAGTGTTTTTTTTTAAACTTTTGTCAGTTTGTCTTTTTAAAGTGATATTGAAAATGTTAAACATTTCTAAAAGATTTAGGGGTAATTGGGGAGTCCTCTTTTATCTTTGACATAGACTGTCACAGTGCTACACATAAATACAACCTTGATAAAAAATGTTAATTGATCCTGTAGGTGTTTTAAAAGGTGGTGAATTTGGACCATAATTTATTAGCTATCAAACTGTATGCATTTCACTGTCAATTTAATTCTGTGTATAAATTTCTGGTACAAAATTACCTACCTCAGACCATTGGATGATGGACTCAGAATTCATTGTAAAATGATAATCTCATTATAGCAAGGTCACTCAAGCGAGCATGTTATGTTTTAACAAAATGAATATTTCTTTGATCAGTATCAATGCAGATGTTTGGCAATCAACTTGTTAAATTTTATGTAAACAAGAGGGCTAAATTAATGCCTCTGAATTACTCGCCTAATATAATCTTCGAAAAGATTATTAAAAAAAAAGTCAAACAAGCTTATAATTTCATATAAGAGTTAGATCAACAAATTCCCCCACTCACATTAAAGTGTTCTGGCCCAGTAAGTGTATAGATGGGTATAGGGTGGGGATCTCAAACCCTAGGGATCTAAACCCTAGGGCAGATGCCGGTAGGGGTCATCCTCTCATCACAGGCAGTGCACCTATAAAGTTTCATGAGATTTGCCTCAAGGGAGAGGAGTTAAAGGGGTTGATGCACTATTTTCGAACAGGATTTATTTAAAAGGACTTTGAGAAACTTGGAAAAAGCTGAAAGAATTTTCAAAATGTCATGAAAAATAAAGGAGATGTGACCTATTGAAAATTTGCAAAGAACATAAATGGAGGTGGCCATCTTTGAACGATAACGTCATCGCGCGGTTTTACCATATATGGCATATTGACAAAATGTATTTTAAAGCAAAGAAAACCACTGCAAATTGATTAAAAATAAATATACAGATGTAAAATGTATACATTTTAGTATTATTTTTCATTTGCAGTGATTTTCTTTGCTTTAAAAGACATTTTATCAGTATGCCATATATGGCAAAAAGGCACGATGACGTCATCGTTCAAAGATGGCCGCCTCCATTTATGTTTCTTTGCACATTTTCAATAGGTCATAGGCCTATCTCCTTTACTTTTCATGGCATTTTGATAATTCTTTCAGCTTTTTTCATGTTTTTCAGAGCCCTTTAAAATAAACTGTGTTTGAAAATAGTGCATCAACCCCTTTAAGGTGCTGACAAGGTTTTTCATTATCGGTTCCTGGTGACCTTGACCATTGACTTACTGACATCAAAATCAATAGGGGTCATCCTCTCACCACAAGCAGTTCAACTATGAAATTTCATGAGATTTGCCTCAGGGGGAGAGGAGTAATAATGCAGACAAGGTTTTCATTATTGGCTCCCAGTAACCTTGACCTACTGACCTCAATAGCAATAGGGGTCATTCTCTCACCACAGGCAGTTCACCTATGAAGTTTCATGAGATTTGCTTAAGGGGATGAGGAGTTATCGAGCAGGCAAGATTTTTCATTATCAGGTCACGGTGACCTTGACCTTTGACTTACTGACCTCAGAATCAATAGGGATCATCCTCTCATCACAGGCAGTGCACCCATGAAGTTTTATGAGATTTGCTTCAGGGGGTATATTAAAAAAAACATATTCAAAAATGTTTAAACAAAAAATAATATGGTATTAAGACATTGCCTTGGCTAACTCCCAAACTCGTATAAGGAGTATAGGTGAAAAATATTTATTTATTATTTTTTTTTTTCCCCAGGCAAATCAGATGCGAAATTATAATGCATCAGAGTAAATTTGGATGTTTCTGACAAAAAAAAAGTTAATATAAAATAAATTAATAAAAAATTACAAGTTTCACGATAGCGTGAATCTGATGACAGACGAATGCAAATGGCCGACTTTCAGACAACAAGCATTTCCTGGTTGATTTATTTAATCTTTTTGCTCAATAAACGCTGGAAAAAGCAAAACCTTGTGTTTTGAAACAATTTTTAGTGTATTTTACAGATGTGACTGTAGATAAACGGTAGTAAAGTTATTGAATTACACAGTAATTATTTATTAATTTACAGGTACATTTGTTCGTTTTTTTCTTGCATGCTGACAAAATTGATTTTGACGAGTTGACTTCCGGAAGTCATCGCTCCAGTGTTGCTTGATGGGAAATTGAATAAATGTTTAATTTGAGAGAAAATACATTTTGTTTCGATAATCATTTCAGTTATTAACGTATACGTTCTGATAACAAAAAAGGAAGAAACCGTTATAAAGACAGCCTTTTTATTGACATATGTTGATCATTTTGAAATATTTGCGTGATACGTTCGTAAGAATTGACGAGATTATGTTAGTGCATCACAGATCTGCGCATGCGCTGCAAATTATGCCCGCCGTTTCCTGAATTATTTGAATTTCGACCTGTAACTGTTTGACCTTCCAACTTTAATAATTTACAAACAGTACTGTGATTAGCACATTTTCTGTCGTGACACAAGGACCATTTTAGAGCCTTGGAAGCCATCAAACGATTACACAGATGGCTCACCCAGGAAAGTGTGAGAGCCGTACCATGGTCCTGGCAGTACCAAGAATTATGCATGTTGTGTTTTTTTTTTAATCAGAGGTAGGCCCTATTTAAATACGTTCATGGTAGGGCTTCTTCATAATAATGTGGACCAATTAATTTGAAGTGTATAAGTGTATTCAAAACTATAAGAAAAGAAGCATGATATTTTTTAAAACATCTACATTAAACTGCAAATAAGAGGGGAGTGTGTTTTTTTCGTTGTAACATAGACAGTTTTGCAAACGAGATTGGTGAAGGTATTAATATGTTACTTGTGCACAACTTACTGTTTTGAAGATAAACATTGTACTTGCATTACCTTAATGAAGCTTGCAAGTTATTGATTATGCCTGTCATGGTGCAAATTGAGGTCTATCAATTCAGAAAAACACAGGCGACGCTGTCAAGAAGTATTTTAAAAATGCATTTTCTTCCTCCATAATCAATTTGTTAAAGGGGACTGCAGTGGATTTAAGCACATGGTTAAATCTATGTTTACAGGTTAAGGAGTCTTTTAAAACAACAATTCAATTCTTTATTTAGAAATTGAAGTGGTATAATATTTCAGCAATTGTTATTCTTGGAGTTTTCAGGAGATGTTGGACATGAGTGCAAGTTGTCAATGGTCATGTCGCTCGGAAGGCGATATGGTGTTCACCATTCAACAGAATACATCCTCAACCTTAGATCCTATGCCAGGTATGCCTTCAGATCAAAGGTATTTTTCTCGCAGAAGTTTCACACTGGAAGTTAAAATTGAGGTATATGGCGCCAGTGCTCAAAGAAAATTATTTTAAGAGACAGGCCCAGGGCTTGTTGCTTCTGAAAATGGACAGGCCCCGATTTGAAATGGACAGGCCCTGATTTGAAATGGACAGGCCCTGATTTAAAATGGAAAGGTCCAATATTTTTTTCTTATTGGAAATGTGTCTTTATTCACTTTTATAGCACACATTTGTTACGTTTGTATTAATCAAGCTCAGAACCTCCTCCGACTAGATTTTTCTTTTTGCTACCACTTTATGCTCCCTGGTCAGCGGACTTATTTACCATTTCGTTTAAAATATGTTAGAATAGAATATTACATAGTAATTTATAACCAATGCAAAGGAGAGTACTAGCACTTTTGCCAAACGATAATAATCAGAGCCGACTTGGTGAAACTGGAGCTAAACTTGGAGTCAAATTTTTAATCAGGTTTTATGAGACTGTCAGAGCCTCCTCTGGCTATATTTTTTCTTTTTGTCACCACTTTCTCCAAGTAAAGAATTAGGAGCCTAGACTAGAATTAATTTAAAAGTAGGATTTCAGGAACTCCTTACACCTTAAATAATGAATAGAAATATACTTTATATCTGTATTTATACATATACAGTATATATATTTTTCTTTCCACTAACATGTATTTGTAAAGGACAGTTTTTCTTATTTGATTATGTAAAAAAAAAAAAAAAAAAAAAAAAAATATCCGAAATTATGTACCATCCGATCTACTATGACACCGCACTTTTACGCCCGAACATTTCACAAACATTCAATCGAAATACCATCAATAACGATTTTTTTTTTCATGCATTAGTGTGTTTTTAATGACAAAAACGGTATTTCTTATCACAAAGGAAAGAAAACACAACCCTAATAGCAGAATAATGAATTTTATGTCAACAATTGTCGACCTCAAAGTTGTGACAAACTGCCGACACGAAGCCAGGCAAAATATTCGAACTTTTTATTGTCTAATGTGTGTATAACACATTTTAATTACTTTATTGCAAGTGTTTTCACAGTTCACGAGACACATGGGAGTTTTTTGTCTTGAGGAACTTGAGCTTGAGATCCAGTAAAACTGATTTTTTGGGGGATGCTTTTTTTTTTTTTTTTTTTTTTTTTTTTTTTTAAGACAGGCCCGACGGGCTCCTCGTCTGCAAAATGAGACAGGCCCGGAATGGATTTCGAGGAGCCCCGGGCGTCGGGCTATCCTATTTCTTGAGCACTGGGCGCACCACATAAAAAGGTTATATTGCATCAACATGAAATGAACATTCCAGAGCCACTCTCCATTTACAGCTATATAAAAACATCTATAAATGGGAAGAATATCTATAGGGTTAACTGTATCAAGCATGCGAGTCGTTTAATGGTCTTAAATGGTCCATCCCCCACACACACACACTCCTAAACGGCTTGATGGATTTTGACAAACTTTTGCAGGACCGAAGCATCGGTGTGATGTCTTGTTGTGCATGTCGTGCTTTCGGTTTGATTCGCTGATTTTTGACAAGAGTTATGTCCCTTTGAATTTTTTTAAGTTAAATTTGTTGTCGCCGCTACTCCTAAATGCCTTGTTGGATATTAACAAAACTTTGCAGAAGCATCGGTGTGATATCTTGTGCAAGTCGTGCTTTCGGTTTGATTCGCTGATTTTTGACGGAGTTATGTCCCTTTGATTTTTTTACATTAAATTTGTTGTCGCTGCTACTCCTAAATGGCTTGTTGGATATTGACAAAACTTTGCAGAAGTATCGGTATGATGTCATGCTTTCGTTCCGGTTCAATGATTTTTGATGGAGTTATGGCCCTTTGAATTTTTTACTTTAAATATAATATAGTCGCCGCAACTCCTCCTAAATAGCTTGTTGGGACTTGTGAAGAAACTTTGCAGGAAGCATTAGTATTATGTCTAGTTGTGCATATTGCACTTTCATTCTGGATAGCTGATTTTTGACAGATTTATGATGCATCATTTTTACTTTTAAATTTGTTGTCGCCGCTACTCCTCCTAAATGGCTTGATGCATTTTGACGAAACTTTGCAGTGGTATGAAACATCAGTTTTTCTCAAAAACAACCTCTAGTTTTAAAAAGTTTTACATACACAAAATATGACGATTGACTGAACATTTTTGTCAGTTTGATGTCAGGTGACTGCATTGCGACAGGTTATAATGGGTATACTTTTAAGGAGTCGAACATTTTTCATCGACAACTAATCAGTATAGTTATGTCTGTATATTTATTAATAAGTGTTTTAAAAGCCACATGTGCTGTTATGTGGCGTATAACAGCACATGTACATGTACAATTCAATTCTTTATTTAGAAATTGAAGTGGTATAATATTTCAGCAATTGTTATGCTTGGAGTTTTCAGGAGATGTTGGACATGAGCGCAAGTTGTCAATGGTCGGGTTGCTCGGAAGGCGATGATGAAGGTGTCCAACAGATTCAACAGAATACATCCTCAACCTTTGATCCTATGCCAGGTATGCCTTCAGATCAAAGGTATTTTTCTCGCAGAAGTTTCACACTGGAAGTTAAAATTGAGGTTTATGGCGCACCACATAAAAAGGTTATATTGCATCAACATGAAATGACCACTCCAGAGCCACTCACCATTTACAGCTATATAAAAACATTTATATCTATAGGGTTAACTGTATCAAGCATTTGAAGTGTGTGACAGCATGTGAGTCGTTTAATGGTCTGAAATGGTCCACACACCCCCACCCCACACTAAACGGTTTGATGGATTTTGACAAAACTTTGCAGGAAGCATCGGTATGATGTCTTGTTGTGCATGTCTTGCTTTCGGTTTGATTCACTGATTTTTGACGGAGTTGTGTCCCTTTGCATTTTTTGAATTTGAATTTGTTGTCGCCGCTACTACTAAACGCCTTGTTGGATATAAACAAAACTTTGCAGAAGCATCGGTATGATGTCTAGTTGTGCATATCGCGCTGTCGTTCCGGTTTGCTGATTTTTGACAGAGTTATGGCCCTTTGCATTGTTCACTTTAAATTTGTTGGCACCGCTATTCCTCCTAAACGGCTTGATGCATTTTGCCGAAACCGGAAGTATGTCTTATGCATGTCACTCTTTCGGTCTGGTTCGCTGATTTTTGACGGAGTTATGTCCCTTTGAGTTTTTTACTTTAAATTTGTTGTCGCCACTACTCCTAAATGGCTTGTTAGATATTGACAAAACTTTACAGAAGTATGATGTCATGCTTTCGTTCTGGTTCACTGATTTTTTTTGGCCCTTTGAATTTTTTACTTTAAATATAATATTGTCGCCGCTACTCCTGCTAAATAGCTTTTACACCCCATCCCCCCACGTGCTGTTATTTGGTGCACATAGCACCTCCACCACCCCATCCCACACCCAACGATTTAACAATCTTTATGTTCTATCACACCGTGTTTTTTTTTCGAAATGAGCTCTATGCTCAATTTTATAGTGGTGCCATACTGGAATACCGTGCTGTAGACAAATAACATGATACAGACACCGGACTGACCAGTCCTAGAATTACGACTTTATATGCTTGGGACTACTAGTACCATGAAGTGTTTGATATAATCCAGCAGGGATTGAACCCACAAGACTAAGATTGCAATGAGGCCCTTTTAATATAATATAGGTTTTAAATTGTCAGAAGTATTAAAAACTATTATATTTAAAATGGATTTTTTTTTATACGTTTATAAATTTATTTTGTCTTTTTTGGAGACATTAATTTATTTATAAATATACTATTCTTTCAGATCTATGTTCTTCGGGAACGGTTTACGGTAGGTGCCAACAGATGAAGTCAAATGAAAATGAGAACAGTTTTAAGAGGGTTCGAGTCATCCTACAGAGGTTTAGATGTATACATATAGTGCTATGTTTTTCAATGGTGTATATATTTGCCTTAACACGGAAGTGGATCAGTCATATAGTGTTAATTACCATTTTCCGACTGTCCCATATATACGTCTGTTTTAAACACCAGTCCTCGAGCCGTAAAGCTTTTAAACTTCATACATGTTTGCATCTACATGACAGCAATAATTAAGTTTGAGGTTCCAGAAGATGATGTTGAACGAACAATGAGGACAATTTTGAGAGGGTTTGAGGCCGCTTACCGGGGCTTAGATGTGTAAATAAATGGAGCTAATTGTTATCCAGGGGTGCAGTGTATATTTTTTTAATAATTATGGTCTTTATTAAAAAACATTATTACTATAGGTCTCTGAGAAAGAAAAAAAAATCATGTTTACCTGTTATTTTAGAATCAGACAGGGGATTGAAATATTTCTTCTCATGTTTCCCCGACCCCCATTTTTTAAATACATTTTTCAAATGTGTTTCACATGAAGTCTATAGTTTAGTTTTGAAGGACAATAATATTAGTTTTCATATTTATTATACACAAATCATTGTTTGAATCCTAGAAAGCAAATTGATTTTGCAAACACCTGAATGGATTATATTGCATCCCTAACATTTTTCAACATATAGTAGAATAAAGAGGGAAAAGACATAAAATGATGTGGGGTTAGTAAATTTGGGTGCTAATTTAACTGTTTTCTTAACTACAAGGTTGCTGTGTGTCCCTTCAGTGTATATTCAATGTAAATAAGTGCTCAATATTATATTCAGTCTGCAAGTGTTTCTACCAAAATGTTCTTCTCTGCTGTTTGGAATTAATATTTAGTTCCAACTTTTTCATGTTAAAGTGAAATTTAATAGATGTTGCGTTTATAGTTTATTTTTTCACATTGCATTATGCATATCAGTTGTTTGTTTTATAGTTTAAATATTTCAATATAAAAATGCTTAGGAAACACTTTTCCAGTGTCAAATAGCTTTAAATTTCATTTCTGCCGTTTCACCAATATCACTTTTTAAGATTAAAATTATGTAACATGTTATTTCCATGTACTGTTCAACGTTTGCTGCTGAGATATAGTGATGTTATTTATTCTGTTAAATTTGAATCCTGTACAGGGGACCTAGATTTTAGTACATATAAACTTTATTGCCTTTATTACCGATTGTTTCTTATTGATCACATCCTTACGTATTCCATGCTCTAGCGGTCAAAGACCTGTAGTGCTTATCGTGGCGCATCATTTTGACTACATTTACGTTTCCATTTATATCTGCTCAAGTTTTCACTAGTCCTCGGAGGACCCTTTATTGAAAAAGAAAGACTAAGCTTTTTAAATCCTTCATTTACGCAGCTTTCACAAAGATCTGCACAGAAGCTTCGTAATAGCTGCGTAAAAACTGTGTTTTACGCCAATACCGCCAGTTTTTACGCAGCTATTGCGAAGCTTTTACGCAGCTTTAACGCAGCTTTAACAAAGATCTGCATCAAAGCTTCGCTAATGCAGACCTGCGTAAAAGCTAGCGGTATTGGCACCTGCGTAAAAGCTACGTTTTACGCAGCTTTTACAGAGATCTGCGTAAAAGCTGCGTTTACGCAGACCTGCGTAAAAGCTAGCGGTATTGGCACCTGCGTAAAAGCCGCTTTTACAGAGATCTGCATAAAAGCTTCGTTTATGCAGACCTGTGTAATAGCTACGTAAAAGCTAGCGGTATTGGCACCTGCGTAAAAGCTGCGTTTTACGCAGCTTTTACGGAGATCTGCGTAAAAGCTTCGTTTATGCAGACCTGCGTAATAGATACGTAAAAGCTAGCGGTATTGGCACCTTCGTAAAAGCTGCGTTTTACGCAGCTTTTACATTAAAGGTAAATTATTATGTAGACCTTTGAAAACGCAGCTTTTGCGCAGCTTGTTTGTTAATGCTATGTTTTGCATCATTTTTGTAAAATCTGCGCAAAAGCTGCTTATACGAAGAAATACGCAGGTGCCAATACCGCTAGCTTTTACGTAGCTTTTACGTACGTTTTACGTAGCTTTTGAAATAATTTTAGCTACGCAAAACGTACGTATAAGGTAGCTTTTTTTGACAAGGGATATATTCTTCCACGAAACACATCAATTCCTTTTTAAGATGGAGGAATTCGTATGCTGAATAAAACGTCATCAGTTTTCGCGAATGTACGGCGATCGTAAATTTGCAGACATTGAGTGATGGAAAACAGCTTGTTACAATTAATTAAATGCATACTTTTATGAATGAAACTGTTTGGTTTACAAGCATAAAATCTAATGGATTTGAAGTTGAGTTTTGAAATGTAGACCGGTTTCCAATCGTTTCACAGCGGCTTCCGGTTGCCCGTTTCCAGTCGAAACAAAACAGATTCTGAATGAGATATCTTGTAAAAACAAAGAAGTTTATTCATATAATCATATATTAATCAGGATTTTAAAGAAAATGATTTGATACATTTTTAAAGTATGCATGTCATTTTGCTGATGACGTTCAACTCGGTCTTTCTAAAAGTTAATGTTTACATTTTATTTTGATATATACATTTTGGTTGCATTTATATTTTGATAGGCTGGAAAAGCTAAACAAGATTGCTGCAAAAATGAAGACGTAGAAAGATAAAGCCATGGACCAGAATACTTCTTGGGTCTTTGTACGTTCTACCTGACCAAAGTATGAAGTTACAATAATTGTTTTCTATTAAAAAAATTGGTATTGGTTAAAAAAGAAAATGTAACTTAAATACTTGCTGTCAGAAGAATCAATGTACTGAAACATGTACTTACCCAAGATTATGGGTAAGCGTTAGCAGTAGCCAAAATAGCCCATGACGATAGGGCCTTCATTTTTCTTCCTATCTTTACCAAACTTTACCACATTGTTAATTTCAATGAAAGCTCGCACAAGTTCGAAAACCAGCCAGATCGGACCAGTAACAGCGGAGTTATGGTCCTTGATTTAGTTAAAAATGCTATATTGCTATATTTTGCCTCGTTAAGACGATAGGGCCTTCGTTTTTCATCCTATCTTTACCAAACTTTACCACGTTGTTAATATCAATGAAAGCTCGGAGAAGTTCGAAAACCAGCCATATCGGACTAGTATCAGCGGAGTTGTAGCCCTTGATTTAGTTAAAAATGCTATATTTTGCATTGTTAAGACGATAGAGGCTTCATTGTTCATCCGATCTTTACCAATCTTTATCAGATTGTTAATGTCGTTGAAAGCTCAAACAAGTTTGAAAACCAGCCATATCGGACCAGTAACGGGGAAGTTATGGCCCTTGATTTAGTTAAAAATCCTATATTTTGCCTCGTTAAGACAATAGGGGCTTCATTGTTCATCCACTCTTTACCAAACTTGAACAGATTGTTAATATCAAAGAAAGCTTGGACAAGTTCGAAAACCAGCCATATCGAAATAGTAACAGCGGAGTTATGGCCCTTGATTTAGTTAAAAATGCTATATTTTGCCTCGTTAAGACTATAGGGGCTTCATTGTTCTTCCGATCTTTACCAAACTTTATCAGATTGTTAATATCAATGAAAGCTCAGACAAGTTCGAAAACCAGCCATATCGGACCAGTAACATCGGAGTTATGGCCCTTGATTTACTTCAAAATGATATATTTTGCCTCGTTAAGACGATAGCGCCTTCATTTTTCATCCGATCTTTACCAAACTTCATGAAATTGTTAATGTCTATGAAAGCTTGGTCAAGTTCGAAAACCAACCAGATCGGACAAGTAACAGCGGAGTTATGGCCCTTCATTTTGTTAAAAATGCTATAATATACAGCAGAGCTTATGTCGTGGTGCGGCGTCCGTCTGTCCGTCCGTTAACTTTTTTTTTGTAGCGACTACTCCTTTGAAACTACTGAATAGATTTTCATGAAACTTTACAGAAATGTTGCCCATGAAGTCTAGTTGATCCTAGCAAAAATTCATGTAGATGTGAAATCCAAGATGGCCGCCAAATCTAAAAATAGGTTTTTAAAAAACAAGTTTGTAGCGACTACTTCTTGAAAACTCTAAGGGATATTGCTATGGGACTTTTTCTAAAATGATCAGCATGACATGATGTTGGTTATTGTCGTAAATCGCCAGCGGCCATCTTTGTTTACATAGAGTTATAAAATGAAAAATTGTAGCGACTACTCCTCTGAAACTACTTGACGGATTTTCATGAAACTTCACAGGAATGTTGCTCTTGATGTCTAATTGATCCTAGCAAAATTTCAGGTCGGCCGGAAATTCAAGATGGCCGCCACGGCTAAAAATAGATTTTTAAAAAATAAGTTTGTAGGGACTACTTCTTGAAAACTATGAGATATTGATATGGGACTTTTTCTAAAATTATCAGCATGACATGATGTTGGTCCTTGTCGAAAATCGTTTTGATTCGACGTTAAACATGGCTGCCAGTGGCCATCTTTGTTTACATAGAGTTATATAATGAAAACTTGTAGCGACTACTCCTCTGAAACTACTTGACGGATTTTCATGAAACTTCAAAGGAATGTTGCTCTTGATGTCTAATTGATCCTAGCAAAATTTCAGGTTGGCCGGAAATTCAAGATGGCCGCCACGGCTAAAAATAGATTTTTAAAAAATAAGTTTGTAGCGACTACTTCTTGAAAACTATAAGAGATATTGATATGGGACTTTTTCTAAAATTATCAGCATGACATGATGGTTATCCGAGTCGAACATTATTTTGATTCGACGTTAAACGTGGCTGCCAGTGGCCATCTTTGTTTACATAGAGTTATATAGTGATAACTTGTAGCGACTACTCCTCTGAAAATACTTGACGGATTTTCATGAAACTTCACACGAATGTTGCTCTTGATGTCTAATTGATCCTTGCAAAATTTCAGGTCGGCCGGAAATTTAAGATGGCCACCACGGCTAAAAATTGATTTTCAAAAAACCAGTTTGTAGCGACTACTTCCTGAAATCAAAATCAATCAGTAGAGCTTCAAGGTCATTGACCTCTTGTTTATATTATTATTCATTTTTATTTAAATCAGTTTTTTTTTTTAATTTATTTATTTATTTATTTATTTTTTTTTTATTATTATTTTTTTTTTTTTTTTTTTTTTTTTTTTTAATTATTATTTTTTTCATATTTTTTTTTTTTTTTTAAATTATTCCATTTTTTTTCAGATTTATTTCTTTTTTTTTTTTTTTTTTTCTTTTTTTTTTATCTCTATGTTGGACCAGAAATAAATGCTATATTTTGCCTCGTTAATACGGTATGGCCTTCATTTTTCATCTAATCTTTACAAACTTTACCAGATTCTTTAGTTATGGCCCTTGATTTAGTCAAAAAGCTGTTTTTTGACTGAAACTTTCAAAAAAACGTAAATGGCAGTCACTCGCTTCATTGATGTTATAAGAGCCATGTTAGCCAGTACAGCGTCCACAGGCCCTCTTGGGCCTCTTGTTTGTTTTTCTGATGGCATGCCGGGTGTATCATTTCTTATTCTCTGAAAATTCGAAATAGTCGAGCTACGCTGTCCTCTGACAGCTCTTGTTGTGTAACTGATAGTCCATTTGTTAACGTTTTACTTTCAGCCATTATGGCATCCTGCACAAAAATTGTTCTACTGGTTTATCAAAAGTATTCTCATTTGTCCACCCAGCCGTCTTAGCTATTACGTCTAACGTTACACCTTTAAGTTTTGCCAGTGATGTGCTATGTGCGCCATATGACGAGTCAATTCTTGACTTTATCATTGTGTCTTTTACCCAATGGGATACTGTTGCCTTAGTTACTAACTTATGCGGCTTTTGTGTGCTAATCATAAGCTTTGGCTCGTCTCCTCTGAGGCAAGCTATTCTACTTCAATATTCATTCACAGTTTTTATAATACACAAGTTCTCCTTTTGCGGAAAAGCCTTTAATGTTATTTTATCTAAATGTTTCACCCAGTCTAGATTGCTTCAGCAAAGGATTTGTTTTAATAATTACCTTATTTTTGTATAAAAATATATCCTCCACATAATTAAATTAAAGTTTAACATCTTTGAGCACTCGACAATAAAAAGAACATACTAAGTTTGCCCGATAGCTGTAGTAATGTTGTGTCACTTAGATTAGTAACTGAGAACTGTATCAACACCCCATGTTGCATTGTATTTTGGTGTGTTTGGTGTCTTTGGAAACACTCTCCTTCATAAATCTTTGAAGAAGAGTATTATGACTGAAGTCAATATCTCCACAAATTTTAATAAAATTATTAATTGTTAGTTTAATAATATTTTATTGCAGATATGTTACAATACATCAATTCAACATCACAATATTCATAGAAACATATGCAAGTGGATTGAACTACAAGTTATTACAACATTAGTTACAGTTCTCTTCTCTATTAATTGTTGCCCGTGCCATACCTAATGCACTGTACTTTAAACCCTTTTCAAAGATTGTATAACTTCACTTCCAGCGGGTGTAAATACATTAATTTGTTTCTTATTTGTAAACTGGAACCATTTTCAGCTCTATTGGCCGCTTATGCGACCACTTTTCGTCCGTCTGTCCGTCCGTCCGTCCGAGTTTACAGGAGCGCCTTGTGTGTCTTTTTTTTATGTATAAAGTACACTTGTGTGACTTTTTATGTATAAAGTACACTTGTGTGACTTTTTTTTCTTGTGTGACTGACACACAAGCAAGTATGTCTCTATGCGCTGGAAATAGTCTATTTCTTCATTTAAAGCAATAAAAAATTGCAGTCACACAAGGGGAGGCTTGTGTGACTAAAATGTGTCCAAATGGTAAAAATGACACACAAAATGTCAAAAACAGTCACACAAAGTACGAACGTACACACTCAAAACAGACACACAAGTTTTAGTCACACAAAGCCTTATTTTGTGTACGTCCGTCTGTCCGTCCGTCTGTCTCACAATCCATAATTGTTTTTTCTTCCTACAATTTTTCTCAAACACATGACAATGCATCTCTCAATAGAAATCAAACCACAATAATCAACTCACAGGAGAAAATCTTTTTATTAATTATTTGAATAACATGAATTATAATAATACAACCTACAGTGTTTTGTAACAAACATTATTAGCTGATGTTTTTATAGTTCTTTGATGTACCCGAAATTTGCCCAAATAGGGGCCTTTGCGTTCTTATATTTTACAATTTCGAACTCACGAGCGGTAGCGGCCATATTTCTTGTTGGAATGTGATGTATCTGTACCTACTAAAAGATGGGATTCACAATTACACGGGACAGATGGAAAGCGGTTCAGTAAATAGTTGATAATGTCGAAATAAAACAAATATACTCATCTAAGTTGCTTTAATATTGATGTTAACTCAATATTTCTGCGGTGCAATAAACCATTTGAAAGTACCAGTTTTAGATTGTTACTTTGTGCGCGTTCAACAATCGTGTATCAATCGTCCCGTCTTAGTAGTCGCCACGTGTTCGGAAATCCCCAGATTAAATTATCAATACTGCCGATCCCCCTTTAGGCCATAAATGAATTCATGCGCGCACCTGTTTAGTTTTCCATGTTTGCTATTTTGGGAGAGGAAAACACAACTTAGCAAACATAAAAACTATGAAATGAATTACTTGATCAGATTATTTGTTGAAATATAAATATTAGCAGACTATTGAAACTATCGATAGTTCAGCATACTATCAGCAATAGTAATCGATAGTTCAATTTGCTATCGATGCATCGCTATTGGGACGATCAGAATCGCAATACATCAATAAATCGATTATTGTTACACCTCTAGTTATTTCCCCTCCATCCATTAAAACGCACACCCAACAAACAAGTTTCGGATGCATGCATCCCTCTCGTATTGCGTTTGTATTTGTTCTCATTTAAAGAATTAATATTCAAACTTTCTTCCTCTGCATTTGAGCAAAACTTGTATATTGACACTTTTTATCAACAAAAAGGTCACTAGACTAAGCCATATTTACCGTTTTTAGTAACACCCTTCTTTCCTCAGGGACAAAAACAATTGTTGTACATGCTGAAACATATAATACTTATTAACATAGTTTTTCACAGCAAACATGTAAATGGGGGATGAGCCTGGCATGTTCATCCCTGTTTGCCACCATATAACTTTTCTTGTGTTGGTGCGCCATAAAACCCCAATTTAATTCAATTTTCACAGAAAAACCTGTAGCTCTCAATCTAAACGAATATTCTATTTGGTCATTATTTAGTAACTCTGTAACTATGGTTTCAGTGTTTTTCACCACACCAAATAGAATCAGATTCCATGATTCTCTATTTCACTAAACCAAGACATGATGTCCCATATCCACCTCATCTTGACTCATTCCTTCAATTATTTCATGTACACTTTCACATTCCTAATAACAAATAGCAAATATTCATATACTGACAGCATTAGTTTTAAAGCAATAAAGACTTCCATGTTGGATATAGACTGTCATCCATTTCAGTTTCAAATTCAACAATCATATCAAAGTCATCTTTTTCAAAATATTTAGTAATGTCATCTTTGATATTACCTGCCTCGTTTGTTTTTTGTAAATGCGTAAATATATCACCATCTTGCCAAGTTAACAAATAGTTATAAATATAAACATGTAACTTAATATGCCCTAATATTCAAATTCCTAAGAAACACAAAAAAGACTGCCTCACACTTCAAAAAACAAATCCATAATTGTTTTTATGCCCCCGAAGCGTGGCATATAGTAGTCGCACTGTCTGTCCGTTCGTCTCTACAGTCGTGTCCGCTTCATAACTCTGACAATAATGGACAGATTTTCAAATAACTTCGCACAATTGCTCACCACAACAAGACGTGTCATGCACAAAATCAAGGTCCAAGGTCAAGGTCGCACTAGAGGTCAAAGGTCAAAACAAAGTGCTTTCGTGTCCGATTAATTACTCTGACATTCATGGACAGGTTTTCAAATAACTTGTCACAATTGCTCACCGCAACTAGACAAGTCGCGCACAAAACCCTGGTCCGTGGCTCCAAGGTCAAGGTCACACTTAAAGATTAAAGTTCTTTCGTGTCCGGTTAATAACTCTTGACATTCATGAACAGATTTTCAAATAACTTGGCACAATTTCTCACCACAACTAGATGACATGTTGCACACAATACCCAGGTCCGTGGCTCCAAGGTCAAGGTCACATTTAGAGGTCAAAGGTCAAAACAAAGTACTTTCGTGTCCGGTTAATAACTAACATTCATGGACAGATTTTCAAATAACTTGCTCACCACAACTAGACAATTAGAGGTCAAAGGTCAAATCAGGTCCGGTCAATAACTGGCATTTCTTGACGGATTTTGAATTAACTTGGCACAAGTGCTCACCAAAACAACATGTGTCGCGCACAAAATCCAGGTCCGTGGCTCAAAGGTCAAGGTCACACATAGGTCAAAGGTCAAATCATATCCGGTCAATAACTCAGGCATTCCTGGACGGATTTTCAAATTACTTGGTACAAGGGCTGACAAAAGTAAGACGATTTGTCGAGCACAAATCCAGGTCTGTGGCCCCAAGGTCAAGGTCACACTTAGAGGTCAAAGGTGAAATTGTGCCTGGTCAATATCTCCGGCATTCCTGGACGGATTTTCAAATAACTTGGCACAAGTGCTCACCACAATAAGACGTGTCGCGCACAAAATCCAGGTCCATGGCTCCAAGGTCAAAGACACACTTAGAGGTCAAAGGTCACTTCGGGGGCATTTGTCGATTACCGTGACATTTCTTGTTTCTTCCTATAATTCTTCTCAAACACAAGACAATGCATCTCTTAATAGAAACCAAACCACAATAATTAACTCCCTTCAGTCATCTTTCTTCCTACCGTTACTTTCCCTTCAATCAAGCTCATTAACGATCTTCATCATGATCCCTGCATTGTTTCAGGTGCCATCTCACTCAGATAACTAGAACAGTGGCACAATAAACATGGCTCCAGCGTAAATAACATGTCTACAATAGAATCTGCAGAAACTCTGAAAAGGTTTTAGACACATTCTCCATGTTTATGATCTCTCTAAATGGAGGATGAACCTGGCCTGTTCATTCCTGGTAACATTATTTCCCCTCCATTCCTCTTTCTTCTTTCTGATACTTTTCCTCCAATCCCCTTGTTATGCCCCAACAACAAAGCTTAGGGTGCATAATAATAGTGTTACCCCTGTCCTTCCATGCAAAAAATGGTGTCCCCACTCTAACTAGGCTATCAGATCTATTCCAAACTTGCTCAAATATTAAGCAATAGCAGGGACATCCATATCCCATGGACCCATTTCTAATTTCCTTATATTTCTTAGGACTTCTTTAGATTTTTACAAATCAAGTTTAGTTGATGCACTATTCTGATCCATTAACTCACTACAATACAAAAGCACAAGACAAACTCATGATTCTTAGTGCAGTTATATTAAACATGTAAACAAGTCTGAAGATTCATCATTTTTTTGATACTGCACTGTAAAAACTAAAAAACAATCTACATTAATTATGATCCGTCTGATACTATAATTATTACAGCTGTTCATTTTAAGCTCTACTGGCCAAAGACCAGGCGAGCTTATGCGATCACTTTTCGTCTGTCCGTCCGTCCGTCCGTCTGTCCGTCCGTCTGTTAGCAATTTTATAAAATCGACATCTTCTTTGAAACCGCTCGAAGGATTTTGATGAAATTATCACAATATTACTTAGGAGGCCCCCTTTTAGATTTGGCTAAAATTAGGTCAAAGGACTAGGTATGATAAGGGCCCATTTTGGCCCCTTTTTAAAATTTGATAAAATATGCATAGATGATTTGCAAAATACCTATATTTTAACAAATAAGGAAAGCTAAAATGTTGGCTTATCTCATTTTTAAAAAAATAAGATGTTTTCAACGCATGTATGTTTTTTTTAAAAATTGCTTAAAATAGAGGGGTATAGGAAGAAAAATGCAAGCACTCTTGCTCTCATTGTTGTTTTTAATAATATTTGTACTTTAAAAGCGTTTGTTAATAAATTATAAACAATTACACTATCAAGTTTTACCATATTAAAACACAGTAAATGAATTATAAGGGAGATAACTCTGATTCAGTCTTGACTTTAACTGTAACTGTAACTTTTCTCAATGCTAACCTATTTTTGTTAACATTGCAGAAATACTTGTGAATTCTTATTATTTGATAGTAGTATTTATAAACATTTGTTGGTTGGTGTGAACATAAGGTGTAAATGTCTTATATTATTGCCGGTAACCATGGCAACAGTAGTTTAAATGAGTTTTTTTCACCAAATATTCCTTTTTCTTCAACATTCTCATTTCTTTTTTTGTTTAGAAGCGGGGGCGTCTGTGGCCGAGTGGTTAACGTCTCTGACTTGAAATCACTTGCCCCTCACCGCTGTAGGTTCGATCCCTCAGGGGCCTAGGAATCTTTATGTGAGGAAGCTATACAGCTGGCTTGCGGAACGTCGGTGGTTCTACCCAGGTGCCCGCCCGTGCACGAAAATTGCCCGGAGGGGCACCTGGGATCTTCCTCCACCAATGGAAGCTGGAAAGTCGCCATATGACCTTAGCTGTTGGTGCGACTATAAAATCCAATTCAATTCAATTGTTTAGAAGCGATGGTTTTATTTCAGATATGTATAGAGTTGTCCTTGTTGTATTCATACTTAGTTGATATCATTTCATTGTTACCATGACAACAGGTAGTCTAAATAAGTTTCCTTAAAATAAGTTAACAACTTTTTTTAATAGTTTCGAAAAACTGATTCTCCGTTAAGAAATATTTATCTACATACGTGTTAGGTGATACTAATTTTCACTGTTGTTTATAAAATAACAATATGCGTAACCATGGCAACAGTACGCATTCACAATCTGCAATGCTGTTTTTGAAAATTGTAATATATTATTTAAAGGGACACAAGGCAATCTTGAATCAATTATCAAACATTGAAATTAGCGTCTCGATTTATTTAACCAGTATCATTTTGACATGAACCCTGCTTGGATATAATTAAATAAAACGATGAGTTTTCGTCTTATCCTACCGTATGTTTAAATATATTACCAGTGCAATATATTCAACAGTTAAAATATATGCAAAACCAAATCGCTTTAAAATATTCTTCTAATTAATATTAATGATTGACAAATGCAAGTTGCGTAGAAAAACTAATGGGACGCCACGAGTTTTTAACAAGATTGCCGTGTGTCCCTTTAAAACCTGATTGCGATACAAAAACTGGTCCATAAAACTGTGAAACGTTTATACGTTTTGAAACATTTGTGACTCTGTGGTCGAGGGGTTAAACCTCACTTCTCACCGCTGCGACTTTGAATCCCACTGGGATCTCTACTTTTGAAAAAATGTTGATTCTTACGGATGGTGGTAGGTAAACAGTACTGGTTCTACACAAGAATGGGGTGGTCTGCCTCTACCATACAAGCAAATCGACTGTCATATATGGCCTAAAATGTGCTAAAGAAGATGTAAAACACCATTCAAACAAACAAATCAAAAATTAAAAAAAAAAAAATTGACTTGAGATATGCAAATGTGTTCATTTTTTAACTTATCTGTCCCATTGAGGACATAGTAAAACCTCATAAAAGATCAATAGGGATCATCCATGTATAATATACTCAGTTGCAAAAGAAAGTGAACTTTGAGTTTTGTTTAGATTAAATTATATAAAGTTTTTTTAGAATTAAATTGACAAATTCCTGCCATGTTTGGTACCAAAGTTTTTATCATTCCATTGCCAATATCATGTTGTCAAACTCACATGGGTCAGACTATAAACTAAAAGATTCGAAAACATTATTAAGGTACTTGTACTATGAGCTGGAGATGTTTAGCCAAACACATTCAAGTATATGCCAATAATAAAAATCTTTATGCCTGACATTATATGAAACAATAATTAATATGTTCA
Source organism: Cyrtodaria siliqua (assembly GCA_037043455.1). NCBI lineage: Eukaryota > Metazoa > Mollusca > Bivalvia > Adapedonta > Hiatellidae > Cyrtodaria > Cyrtodaria siliqua. Next base: position 269,373 of record JAWPHD010001613.1, read on the forward strand.
TTACAAAAGTCTCCCTAACATAAAACCATGTTGCATAGGCTATATAAAGTGATTATTAGGTAACAGGTTTATACTTCTAGTCTTACCTATGATTTACACTTGACCATTTACAGTATATCCAGAAGGAATACATGTTGCCTGATATCATGGAGAAAAACAACAAACAAGACAATGTGGTTTAGCTAATACACATTTTTTTATCAATTTTATTATTATCTCTACTGGCCGAAGGCCGAGTTGTCCGTCGTCCGTCCGTTATCCGTCCGTCGTCCGTTGTTAACTTTTGTCTCGTTAAGACGTTGGGGCCTTCATTTTTCATCCAATCTTTACCAAACTTTAACAGGTTGTTAATATCAATGAAAGCTCGGATGAGTTCGAAAACCAGCCAGATTGGCCAAGTAACAGCGGAGTTATGGCCCTTGATTTAGTTAAAAATGCTGTATTGCTATATTTTGCCTCGTTAAGAGGATAAGGCCTTCATTTTTCATCCTATCTTTACCAAACTCTGCTACATTGTTAATATCAATGAAATCTCGGACAAGTTCGAAAACCAGCAAGATCGGACAAGTAATACCAGAGTTATGGTCCTTGATTTAGTTAAAAATGCTATATTTTGCCTCGTTAAGATGATAGGGCCTTCGTTTTTAGCTCTACTGGCCAAAGGCCAGCAGAGCTTATGGGATGCCGAGTTGTCCGTCGTCCGTCTGTCGTCCGTCCGTCCGTCCGTCGTCCGTTGTTAACCTTTGTCTCGTTAAGACGATAGGGCCTTCATTTTTCATCCAATCTTTACTAAACTTTAACAGGTTGTTAATATCAATGAAAGCTCGCATGAGTTTGAAAACCAGCCAGATCAGCCAAGTAACAGCGGAGTTATGGCCCTTGATTTAGTTAAAAATGCTATATTTTGCCTCGTAAAGACGATAGGGCCTTCATTTTTCAACCTATCTTTACCAAACTTTACCACATTGTTAATATCAATGAAAGCTCGGACAAGTTCGAAAACCAGCCAGATCGGAACAGTAACACCAGAGCTATGGTCCTTGATTTAGTTGAAAATGCTATATTGCTATATTTTGCCTCGTTAAGACGATAGGGCCTTCATTTTTCAACCTATCTTTAGCAAACCTTACCACATTGTTAATATCAATGAAAGCTCGGACAAGTTCGAAAACTGCCATATCGGACTAGTAACAGTGGAGTTATGGCCCTTGATTTAGTTAAAAATGCTATATTTTGCCTCGTTAAGACACTAGGGGCTTCATTGTTCATCCAATCTTTACCAAACTTTATCAGATTGTTAATATCAATGAAAGCTCAGACAAGTTTGAAAACCAGCCATATCGGAATAGTAGGAGCGGAGTTATGGCCCTTGACTTAGTTAAAAATGCTATATTTTGCCTCGTTAAGACGATAGGGGCTTCATTGTTCATCCGATCTTTATCAAACTTTATCAGATTGTTAATGTCATTGAAAGCTCGAACAAGTTCGAAAACCAACCATATCGGACGAGCAACAGCGGAGTTGTGGCCCTTGATTTTGTTAAAAATGCTATATTTTGCCTCGTTAAGACGATAGGGGCTTCATTGTTCGTCTGATCTTTACCAAACTTTATCAGATTGTTAATATCAATAAAAGCTCGAGCAAGTTCGAAAACTAGCCATATCGGACCAGTAACAGCGGAGTTATGGCCCTTGATTTAGTTAAAAATGCTATAGTTTGCCTCATTAAGACGATAGGGGCTTCATTGTTCATCCGATCTTTATCAAACTTTATCAGATTGTTAATATAAATGAAAGCTCGGACAAGTTCGAAAACCAAACATATCGGACCAGTAAAAGCTTAGTTATGGCCCTTGATTTAGTTCAAAACGCTGTATTTTGCCTCGCTAAGACGAGAGGGCCTTTATTTTTCATCAGATCGTTACCAAACTTTTATTTTTTTAATTATTTTTTTAAATTAATATTTTTTTTATTTATTTTTTATTTTTTTATTTATTTATTTATTTTTCATTTGATTATTTTTTTAATTTTTTTAATTTTTTTTTTTCTTTTAATTTTTTTAATTTTTTATTTTTTTTTTAGCTCTATGTTGGACCAGTCGGACCAGTAACAGGGGAGTTATGGCTCTTGATTTAGTTAAAAATGCTATATTTTGCCTCGTTAATACGGTAGGGCCTTCATTTTCATCTGAAATTTTACCGAACTTCAGCAGATTCTTTAGTTATGGCCCTTGATTTAGTTCAAAAGCTGTTTTTTGCCCGAAACTTCCAAAAAAACGTAAATGGCAGTCACTCGCTTCATTGATGTTTTAAGAGCCATGTTAGCCAGTAGAGCGTCCACAGGCCCTCTTGTTCAATCTATCTTTACCAAACTTTTTACCACTTTGTTAATATCAATGAAAGCTCGGTCAAGTTCGAAAACCAGCCATATCGGACTAGTAACAGCGGAGCTAAATAACTGTCTTAATTAATGAGCTAATTAGCTCCTAAACATCAGTCTATGAAGGGATTTTGCCCCCTAAACTTTATTAAAACGAAAAATAAATAGACACAATATGGCCATCCAACATTAGGAGCTAATTTTCTATATGTATGTATAATGACTATTTATCCCATATACACCATTAAAAATGCAGTAGGAGTTTAAGCTCCCAAACGAAATTAGCTCTTAAGCCCGATTTGTGACAAAAAATTAGCTCCTAAACCCCGTTTGTTTGCACGGACTGACGGACAGACGGACTGACGGAGGGACGGATGGTGCAATTACCATATGCCCCCCGAAAACCTTTCAGGGGCATAAAAATGAAGGCCGTATCGTCTTAACGAGTCAAAATATAGCATTTGTAACTATATCAAGGGCCATAACTCCATGCTACTGGTCTGAACTGGTTGGTTTTCGAAACTGTCTGAGCTTTCATTGATATTAACAATCTGGTCAAGTTTGGTAAATATCAGATGAAAAATGAAGGTCCTATCATATTAACGAGGCAAAATATAGCATTTTTAAAAAAATCGAGGGCCATAACTCCGCTGTTACTGGTTTGATCTGGCTGGTTTTCGAACTTGTCCGAGCTTTCATTGGTATTAATAATCTGGTAAAGTTTGGTAAAGATCGGATGAAAAATTAAGGCCCTATAGACTTGAGGCAAAATATAGCATTTTTAACTAAATGAAGGGCCATAACTCCGCTGTTACTGGTCCGATCTGGCTGGTTTTCAAACTTTTCTGAGCTTTCATTGATATTAACAATTTATTAAAGTTTGGTAAAGATCGGATGAAAAATGAAGGCCCTATCGTCTTAACGAGGTAAAAGTTAACGACAACGGACGGACGGACGACCGACGAAGAGTGATCCCAATAGCTCACCTGTGAGCCTTTGGCTTAGGTGAGCTAAAAATTAAGTAGCTACAGATTTAACAAAGAAAAATACAATATAGCATTTTTCAATAAATCAAGAGCCATAACCCAGTCGTTACCAACAAGATCTAGCTGTTTTTCGAACTTGTCCAAAATTTCATTGCTATACGTGATTTGCACAACTAGATTCCTTACCGGCGCTTCCTGTCAAGTTCAAAAAATAAAAAAAGTTATTAAAAATGAAATCATCATAATAGTAATGGGAAAAAATATTAAAAATTAAAAATTCAAGTAAAAAAAAATATTTAAAAAAAATAAATTAAAACAATAATAATTATAATAGAACAATTCTGTGTAAGTTTGGTTAAGATTGTTCAAGAAATGTGGCCTGTATCGGGTTAACAACATGTAAAACTGCATTTTTGTTAATTCAGGGGCCATAACTCTGGTGTTACTAGTCCGATCTTACCCATTATTAAACTCGTCCAAGATCTTATGGTCATATATAATCTGTGCAAGTTTGGTTAAGATTGCCCAAGAAATGTGGCCTCTGTCGTGTAAACAAGATGAAAAAGTCCATTTTTTGCTAATTCAGAGGCCATAACTCTGGTGTCACTGGTCCGATCTGGCCCATTATCGAGGCCCATTATCGAACTCGTCCAAGATGGTCATATACAATTTGTATAAGTTTGGTTAAGATTGCTCAAGTAGGTTATGTGGCCTCTATTGTGTAAACAAGCTAAAAGTTGACGACGGACAACAGAAGACAGACAACAGACGATGGACGAAGAGTGGTCATGTTATACGCCGTTTGCGAAGAACAGACCAATTACGAATTCCGAAACGGAGGGGCCATTTACGAATATGCTTATTTATTGTATTTTACCAAATAAAAACACATACAAATGCTTGTTTTCGTAATTTTAGTACAAACATGTTTGGTTTTATAAATAAAAAGCTTCTGGAATAAACAGGGTATGTTAAAAATCACAAATCGTGATGTTCGGATTTCAGAATACTGTAGGATCTGAAAAGTCTATGTAGAACGATCTTTTTAACCCTGTTTAATAGTATTCAGGCCGTTGCAATATTTCCTTTATTATTAATTCAATAATAAGATGTATAGAATGGTATTACCAGAAACTGTAAATAGCCTTAGGTTAAGGTACTTGGAGAAAAGGATCGTCAACGCTACAAAGAGAAGGGACATGCGCAGTGAAGCAGCCTTCACAAAATGGCGTTTTAAGTAGCAGACTCAGATGGGTGTAGCAAATCATCATAAGACGACCAATGGAAGGAAGATGGTAACTGTCCATTGAATATGTTTGGTACAACGACTTGATTTACATGTTTAGAATACTTCCAGGTTATGGAGGTGTGATGAAATTAAATGCGAGGCAGTTGGCATTGCCGAGTTGGTGGGTGGGGCACCTGTAGTAAATATCTTATAAATTTGCTTTTTTATTATCTGATGTTTAATATTGCTGAATATGATGCTCGCCAAAAAAGAGAAATAACATAATATTGTATTTTATCACACTGTCACTATATTTGTATCATGATATCGTTCTGAACGTTTGGTAATGGATTTGTTATTCATCCTTGCCATTTACCATACCAGTACTGAAGTCTGTTCTGACTATACCCTGATCAATGCATCCGATTGAAATTTGTCTCTGAATTTTTATTTATTCAGCGGAATCACTGCCAGTGTGTGAAACTTTCTAAAAGATATCCCGGATAATCCCCCAAATATAACTTGTGGTGAACAAATCTGTCTCATTCATTATTTTTCGCGCCACAGACATCAAGTTTCACAAAGAAAATATTTTTAAGAAAATTCATTAAGTTCTACAGTGGTCCAGAGGGGTCCTGCTAAGTTCTACAGTGGTCCAGAGGGGTCCTGCTACACATGCAGAGCTATGTAAAATTAACTGTATTGTGAGACGTTTGACGTCTTTGTGTGCTTTTTTTACATTATACAGACTTTTATAGATCTATGCAACCTAGACCGCGTATATAAAAAAGTGTCTAGACGTTTATAGACATGCATTCTTCCCCGCGGATAAGCATGAGGTCTCATGCAATCTCATGTTTTTGGTGCTTATTAGCTCTACTGATCAGAGATCAGCAGAGCTTATGCCGTGTTTCGGCGTCCGTCGTCCGTCTGTCCGTCTGTCTGTCCGTAAACTTTCATTTGTAGCGACAACTCCTCTGGAACTACTGAATGGATATTCATGAAACTTTACAGAAATGTTGCCCATAAAATCTAGTTGATCCTAGCAAAAATGCATGTTGATGTGAAATCCAAGATGGCCGCCAAAGCTAAAAATAGAGTTTTAAAATACAAGTTTGTAGCGACGACTTCTTGAAAACTATAAGTGATATTGATATGGGACTTTTTCTAAAATGATCAGCATGACATGATGTTGATCCTTGTCAAAAATCGTTTTGATTCAACGTTAAACATGGCTGCCAGCGGCCATCTTTGTTTACATAGAGTTATATAGTAAAAACTTGTAGCGACTACTCCTCTGAAACTACTTGACGGATTGTCATGAAACTTTACAGGAATGTTGCTCTTGATATCTAATTGATCCTAGCAAAAGTTCAGATCTGCCAGAATTTCAAGATGGCCGTCACAGCTAAAAATAGATTTTTAAAAAATAAGTTTGTAGCGACTACTTCTTGAAAACTATAAGTGATATTGATATGGGACTTTTTCTAAAATGATCAGCATGACATGATGTTGATCCTTGTGGAAAATTATTTTGATTCGGCGTTAAACATGGCTGCCAGTGGCCATCTTTGTTTACATAGAGTTATATAGTAAAAACTTGTAGCGACTACTCCTCTGAAACTACTTGACGGATGTTCATGAAACTTCACAGGAATGTTGCTCTTGATGTCTAGTTGATCCCAGAAAAAATTTAGGTCGGCCGGAAATTCAAGATGGCCGCCACAGCTAAAAATAGATTTAAAATAAATAAGTTTGTAGCGACTACTTCTTCAAAACTATAAGAGATATTGATATGGGACTTTTTCTAAAATGATCAGTATGACATGATGTTGGTCCTTGTCGAAAATCGTTTTGATTTGACGTTAAACATGGCTTCCAGCGGCCATCTTTGTTTACATAGATTTATATAATGAAAACTTGTAGCGACTACTCCTCCGAAACAACTTGACAGATTTTCATGAAACTTCACAGGAATGTTGCTCTTAATGTCTAATTGATCCTAACAAAATTTCAGGTCGGCCGGAAATTCAAGATGGCCGCCACGGTTAAAAATAGATTTTCAAAAAACAAGTCTGTAGCGACTACTTCCTGAAATCAAAATCAATCAGTAGAGCTTCAAGGTCATTGACCTCTTGTTTAGTTAAGTTATTTCCAGTACAATGATATAACTTTTATAGCAACTTGTAGTTTTGAAAAAAATGACCATCTGACATTTGTCACGAAATGACAACAATTCTGTAATACTTGACCTGAGTTTTAAAATCTATAGCTCATTTTCTTAGTTAGACTAGGTAGAGTCAAATGATATATTAAACTGTTATTTTCTAAACAAATTAAAAAAAAAAGTTTTTGACCATGATTGATAAAAAAATCCACTATTTCACTGTTAAGCATAAAATAGACTGTTTTACGTAATTTGTAGCACATTTTAGGCCATATATAACGGTCGATTTTGTTTGTGGTAGTTGGATATTTTCTTTTTAATACATAGAAATTCTACACTATAACAGGGTTTTTAATACTGTAATGTACTATAATATAAAAACCCTGACTATGCTATATGCAAATAAGAACTACAATTGTTTTTAATTAAGTTGTCTGTCTAAAAAAATTGAATATATTGTAAGTGCTTATTTGCAGTAAGCATTTAAAAAATCTTACTCCCAGATACTACTAAATTATATTCATGATTCATTTTTAGTTTGAACTTATTTATTTTACATGGATTTAACGGAAGCTCTATGAACTTATTTGAATCACTGTCTTCCTGGGTAGAACCAGTACTAAGCAAATGCAGTTAAAATGTCTTGCTCAGAGAAACAACGCATATGACGCAATGGCGGGGATCGAACCCATGACTTATCGATGATGGGTCCAACTCCATACCATTAAACCACAGCGCTCCACTTTTACACTTTTACACTTTTAACCCATTGATCATGAATACTTGAGATTAGCTAATCAATACAGACATCCAACACTCGTACTAATGAATTTATGATATCCATATGCTAATATCTTATTCTGAACACATCTGATGATTGTAAATTAAGACTTTATAGGCTGGCTGTGTCACAGTTACATTTTTTGTTCATGTTCATTAAAGGTCTTCATCATGATCCCTGCATAAAAACAATAACGTGGCTCTAGCGTAAATGCAGCAACTCTGCAGTTCAGGGTGAGAAGGTTCTAGGCCCATTTTCCATATTTTATCTCGATGTACATGGAAGATGAGCCTGGCATGTTCATGCCTTTTAGGCACCATATAACCTTTTCATGTGTTGGTGCGCCTTAAACCCCCAATTCAATTCAATTCAATTCATGTGACTTTCATTAGCCAATGAAACTGGTGCTTCTATATTCAAACACAAACGCAGTGTGTTTATGCAAAAAGATCTGTCGTATTTATTTGGAACAATCATAAATGATTACGAAATATATTGTCATATAAGTGACTTGGGAGTGATACATTAACTTATAAAACAAGGATATACATGTACATTATTCATGCAGGATACCATTAAAGTAAGTATTATTATACCACCGCTTCGAAGAAGTGGGTCGAAGCGGGGACTATATAGGAATCACTTTGTCGCGTCTTATTATTTAACAGATAATAGTGACATGGTTGCATATTTGCTTCTAATTTTTGGTAAGATGTGCAAATACGTTATGAAACCCACATAAGGTTACATTCCACTAATTATACAGGCTTCATAAGGTTACACTCCACTAATTTTTACACAAGATTTCACAAAGTTTTTAATTATTTGTCCTGTTATTTAACAGATAGTGGTTGCATATGTTCTTTTTCATCTTTTATGACGTGAAAATATGTAATAACCTCATAAAGTTATGCACTACTAATTTTAAGACCTCATAAGGTTAAACTCCACTAAGTTACGTTGTGTCACGTCTCATCCCGTTGCATTATTTAACAAATAGTGGTTGCATGGTTGCATATTTGCTTTTCCTTTTTGCTAATTTCTGAAAATACATTATGAGAACCACATAAGTTTACATTCCACTAATTATACAGATTTCATAAGGTTACACTCAACTAATTTTTACATATGATTCCACTGTTTTTAATTATTTCTCCTGTTATTTAACAGATAATGGTTTCATATTTTCTTTTTCTTTTTTTATGATTTGAAATACATAATGAAATCTTCATAAAGTCACACACTATTAATTTTAAGACTTCATAAGGTTACACTCCACTAATGTATGCCGCGTCACGCCACCTTTTATTATTTAACAGATACTAGTTATATGGTTGTTTTCATTTTTGTTTTGATGTGAAAATACATTTTAAAAACCACATGTGACATTCCACTAATTACAAGACTTTATAAGGTTACACCACTATTTTTTACATAAGATTCCACTTAGTTTTTAATTATTTGTCCTGTTATTTAACAGATAATGGTTGCATATGTTCTTTTTCTTTTTTTATGATGTGAAAATACGTAATAATAACCTGATAAAGTTATGCACTACTAATCTTAAGACCTCATAAGGTTACACGCCACGAATTTACGTTGTCTCGCATCATTTCCCGTTGCATTATTTAATAAAATAATGGTTGCATATTTGCTTTTCCTTTTTCGTATTTTGTGAAAATACATTATGAAAGCCACGTAAGGTTACATTGCACTAATTATACGGACTTCATACGGTTACACTCCACTAATATTTACACAATTTCACTAAGTTTTTTAATTATTTGTTCATATTTTTTATGATTTGAACATACATAATGAACACTTCATAAAGTTACACACTATGAATTTTAATACCTTATAAGGTTACACTCCACTAATTTACGTCGCGTCCCGTCCTTTCGCGTCCCGTTGTATTATTTAGCAGATAAAGGTTGTATATTTGCTGTTCTATTTTGGTATGATGTGACATACTTAATGAAAACCGTACACGGTTACACTCTACAAATTACATAATTATAAGACTTCATAAGCTTACATTCCACTAACTCTTACTTCAGACTTACATATTTTAATTATTCGTTGCATATGATCAGATAATTGTTGCATATTTTCTTTTCCTTTTTTTATTTAATAAGTGAGAGTCCACATATTTTTTAATTACTTGTAATTGAGACTCTGCTCAGAACAACCTTCAGAGTATTCCCATGCATCCATATCAAGGAAATTATACCTATTCTGACTGGACACCAATGCGGTAGTATTAATAACTTTATAATATATATAATATTATAAACCCAAACAGGTATTCTAATATACATAAAACAGTGTAAATTGCATTTATTCAGTACTGTACTGTATTTACAGTTCACTGTACACATTCAACAAAAACAAGTTATTTAGATAACTATTTGAATGTAAATTGTACAACAAAATTTGAGTTCATTTTGTGTAAATGGCAATAATGCATATATGTGATGTAACTGCCCCTGCGAAAATCCAGTGGGAATTCCAAAGAATTTCATAGTATTTTATGCATTTCTAAGGATTTTTTTCTTTTACATTCCATGGAAATCCAAGGATTAAAAGCTTGGAAAAGCTTGGTGGTATTGGTCCAGAAATACCATGGAATTTCATTGCCAGGCCTTTATAAAACATTTAATGGAACTGTCACAAGAATTCCATTGTATTCCATTGAATTCCATGGGGAGACATTATAATAAATTGACCCAAAAATTCCATTGTATTCAATGAAATTCCATTGGTAGACAGTATATAAATATAAATGAAATCAAGCAAAAAAATCCATAGTATTCCATGGAATTCCAAGGGTATGCATATATGACTAAAATCAATGAAATTTCATGGAAAGCCTTGCTAAGAAATGTCTGGAATAGTATATGTGTTTTCCCAAAGAAATCATAATTCCAACAAAATGACCCTAAACAGTTACAAATTCTTAAGCCCCCTATAAATATTTCTGATTGTTTTTTCTCCCTTTCTAGTCAAAAATAATAATAAAAAATACAGTACATGAATTACACACTTTCTCTGTCGGGTAAAACCCCCAACTTATTTAATACTAAAACTAAATGCCACAATAATTGTGTCGCAGCATGCGAAAACCAACAGCATCGTAATGAAAATCCCTATCTCAGGAATCGTAAGAGAGCGAAAAAAGCTTAGAATGTCCTCTTTCAAGTCAAACAATTTCAAAACATAGTCCATGGCCTCTGACCATGGTAGTTCATGGTCTCTGACAATGTTCAACCATGGTCTCTGGTAGACCATGGTCAGAGACCACGGACTACCATGGTCGGACACCATGACATATCAAAGACATAATCATACATTTACACATATACTTTTTCATCCATTTACTACTCGTACTATACATTTTGGGTATAGACATTTTCATTTTATTTCAACAATAATACCAGTAAAATAAGTGTGCACAATTTCATCAAGATAATGTCTTAATGCATCATTTAAACATCATGGACTTCATTAATAAATATTAAATGAAAGTAAGCAAAATCAATTAGATAACTAATTCAAATAAAACAGCTCACATTAAATACACTGTTGGCATTTTATGTTATGCAGTTAGGGTCAACATTTTCTAATATGAGCTTAGTGTCAAATTAGCATTATTTCATTTCTACTTCATTGAAACTTATCTTGCCTCACTTGTCAATTATTCCATGTTTTGTTAGGTTTCACTTGTAACTATCAACTTCTAATTCAGTGTTTGACAACATATTCCAGATATATACATTAAATCCACACACATTTTGTGGGGAAACACAGAATTAATTAAGTTAAATGGACACTATTTAAGCCTTTTTTCAGGCAAATCTTTTTTCCCACACAAAATTTCGAACTGAGCAAAATCTTCTCCCAAAATGCACTGCAATCCATTTCCTTAAATAACCAGATGTAAAATCAGTTATCTTATAACACCCATCTAGCAGTATTTACTTGCTTCTTGCAGCCCTAATAAACTTTCCAATCTGCCAGTGCTTGACCTAAGGTCAGTTATGTCACTCTTTGACTTGGATGTAAATATATCACTTGTTCCACAAGTCTTTGATTTCAACAGAAACATCTGCACCATTCCTTAATCTAATTTAATCAATAGTTTTACAAAGAAAAGCTTGGAAAACGATGGACTTTTCTTAAAGTTCTATCTTGACACAATAAATGTAAATTCCAAGCTTTTCCATGGTTTTTCCACACATTAAGATTCACAAGTCCAAACTTTTCTCAGCAGAGGTATTTTAAACAATCAATTCCATTCAATTCCAAGCTTTTTCCAAGCAGGAAAACCTTGGATTTCGATGGAATAAAAATCCAAGCTTTTCCATGCTATTCTCACACAAAATCCTTGAAATGTCATTGAATTCCTAGGAATAATGGATCTAAGCTTTTTCTTACTTTTTCCTGTGAACAAAATGTTGCAGATCTATGAAATTCCATGGAATTCTAAGGATTGCAAAAAAGCTTGGATTTATTTCTGCAGGCGTAGGCAGACCTGATATCGGACACAAACACGTTCGCCTATTGGAGAAAACGTTACTTCAAAACTGGCAGCTACATATCAGTACAAATGGATAAAATACATTATATACATTTGCACCAGGCCATATGAACCTCTTGTAAATACACGTATGTATGATTAATATAAGTAATAGATATTCTACTGCAGAAATTTGAAAGCAAACTATTTACAGAAGAAAATCAGATTATCTGAAATTTCAAATTATTCTGGAAATCGAGCATCAATTGGAATAATTTCCGCAACAGAATTGCAATATTTTTCGAAGAAATGCCCATGTCCAAATATTTTCAAAAAACAATACCGATGTCCGAATGTTTGCCGAAGGAAATGCCGATGTCCGAATATTTTCCAAAGGAAATGCCAGACGTCCATTATGGCTGCAAATGTTTTCCAGAGAAACTGCTTTTGTCCGAGTTTTAGCCGAACTATTGCTGATGTCCAAATGTGTTCCGAAGAAACACATTTTTGGACAATTTTGTCCAAAGATATCGGAAAGCTGAAGACTTTATTATCAGACTTTATTATTATTAGACTTTATTATCAGAAAGCCGAAGACTTTCCGAGGAAAATGAATTTATCCATGGAAAATTTTTATTATTTATTTTCGAAGTCCGACTTATTTTCTAGTAAAACCTATGTCCATTACTCCAAAAATTGGAATTATGAATTTATACCGCATACTTAATTCGGAATTAAGTGGAAATTATAGAGACGGGTATCCTAGGTCTTCAAGCAAAATTATAGTTTATATAAGTTTCGAAAATAGTTATCAACGTAACAGTCGAGCAACTAGCATAATGATCAATATGGCCGTTATCCTATGTTTTCTAGCAAAAGTATAGGTTGGTTTCAATAAACATAATCTATCTGTTCATGCCCAGGCAAACGCAGTAGTCTTGAATATTTATAGGAACGTTTAATAGAGTACACGTTCCTGATATTTATAAGTTAGAAGGTTAAAACTATATGGTTACACGGTATATGGCTGTCTAGGGTGTTCCTACGATCACTGATTCCGGCCATGATAATTGCCAAGGCTAAGTTCTGGCCTCCGGTGACGGTGATGTGGAGTAAGTGCAATTTGATATCAATTTGACTTTTAGATACGGTGTGGTATTACTTCTCTGATTAAGATTTGAACAAACATAATCCATTCATTCTTTTTCATAACATTAGGTACTTATTTATTCTGTTTATGAGGTTGACGAACTTGATGCGACATCTTGTCCCTGTTTAGAAAATATCACGGAGAACGTAAATTTGTTTGAATACCGTTATTTTTTATAAAGTTAACACTTATAACCCGAGAAAAACGTTGTTTGAAACTTATTCGTAAATGGCCCCTCCAATTACGAATTCGCAAATGACGTGTCGATAATTCGGAATTATCGAGTATTCGTAATTGGCGTGCTACAGTCACAATAGCTCACCCTTGAGCACGAAAGGTGAGCTAAAAAAATAAAATATAAAAAAAATAAAAAAATAAAAATTAAAGAAATTAAAAAATTAAATGAAACAAATAATTAAAACAATAACAATTAATAAAAAAATCTGTGTAAGTTGGTTAAGATTGCTCAAGAAAAATGGCCTGTATTGTGTTACTTCATTTTTTGCTAAATCAGAGGCCATAAAAATCAGAGGCCATAACTCTGGTGTTACTGGTCCGATCTTGCCCATTATCAAACTCTTCCGAGATTGCTCAAATAAGGTGGCCTTTATCGTGTAAACAAGCTAAAAGTTTACGACAGATGACAGTCGTTGGACGAAGAGTGGTCACAATAGCTCACCCTTGTGCTCAGGTGAGCTAAATAAATCCCAAAGCCTGGCAGGCAGGTTTCCCCACCCCTCGGTTTTCACATACATGATACATAATAGATGGTTTAGACTGGTTTTTGGCCTGGCGGCTCTGGTAACGTTTATAATGACCACATGTTTTTACATTTCAAGATTTTAGTAAGATTTGATTTTTATAAATTTACTCCACTTGCAAGCTATTAAATATGAACTTGGTGAACATTTTTAATGTTTATCAATTAATTATATTTATTGAATTTAAAGTAAACAAGTATGTACATTAAAATGTCAAACTTTATGAATATGTTCATTTTCATTAACCATCTGATGTTAAATTAAGAGTTTAACGACACTATTGGAGCCAAGATGGCGGCAACTACTAATTAAGTGATTTAGTTACGGGTCAACAAGTACAAAACTTAAAATTGTGGGAGTTTCTTGCAATGGCATGAAGGAAGTAGGGTGAATAAATTATTAAAATATGCGTATTACTGTATTATAAATATCAATGTTTTTACGTGAAGTGGAAGTTACAAGTTATTGCATCAAATATTTACTGGGATATTTTTGTTTATGATTTTATTTATTTTTGATTTTAAAACAGCTATTGTTAATATAAATGCCATTGCACATAAGTTTTTTATTAGATTAATGTTACACCTCAAACACTTTCCACCTAATATAATTTCATTGGTACTCACATACTCAAGAGGGTGAATAAATAGGGCCCAAGGTGTCTCCTGCATGTATACCTCCGTTTAAACGCCCATTGGGGCGATGCATTTTACACAAAAGGGGGTGGTGGGGATGGAGATATACAGTAATTGCTTCTTACGAAGAAGGGATTAATTATGGAGGGAGCATTTATACGGAAGTATATGGTAATCTGACAAAAATGGGTGTTAAACAACAAAATTTGCTATTGTGAAGGTGTGAAGACTATGTCCATTCTGTGTATGTTAACACAATGTAAATGAATTGAATTGAATGTTGTTTAATGGCTCATCAACACAGTATAGGTTATTTAGAGCCACCCCAGAGAGAGGGGAAGGATACATAGGAATCCGGGAACCTGCCCTACTCTTATTATCGAAAAGATTCCTATGGTTCTTTAACGTGCTCGCAGGTCAGACCGATACACAAGACCGCCCGGTTTACGTCGCCATCCGACGGACGGGGCTAAGGGAAAGTGTCTTGCCCAAGAACAAAATGTAAATGAAGAATATATCTGGAATATCTGGAATATTCATTCTTGTTGGCACCATAGATTTTTTGTATTATTGTGCAGTTAAATCAAATTCAAATCTACTCAAAATGTAATTAAATTGTGTAGTAGAAAACACTTTGTGTAAGAATACCAAAACACAAATTTCACATTAAAATCGTAGCAATTTATGGCAATTTTGCAATATACTTAAAAGAAAACAGGTTTCTTGAGGCAGCTAACAGTTTTTTGGAGAATTTTATGAGATATTTCATACCAATTAAGCAGTTGTGCTTAATTGCTATACAGATTATGGAAAACCATCAAAGAAACGTTCTTCCTGATTAATGAGAGCTAAAAATAGAATCACAGATTTTAGAACATCTTTAAATTTTGTTGAACTTGTTTGAAGTTGGTTTCCAATTTTCAAGGAAGTCACAACAACAGGCGTAGGAAACTATGTAAAGCCTAATTTTACCAGTTATTAACCTAAGATAGAAATATAATAAAAATTATTTTGAAAAGTTGGTATAGAGTTTTCCAGAATATGTTAACACTGTATAACCATTCTGAGAACTGCTTCAATATAGATGTATGCCATTATTTAGTAATTCATAACTTGCAAATTGTTAGTTAACTTCGGTCTAATTTTATTTTGGGATAACATTATATATAAGGTTATAATAACCTATATGAGTCTCCATTGCCCTTCCATAGTAAAGTTAGAATTTTTTTAATTAGTGGCATGCATTCACACGTGCAGAATGTGCCTAGAACCTTCGTACCGGCAGAAATGCAGAGCCCTCCATATTAGTCTGGTTTGACATGGTGAGCCTTTTATGGTTAAAAAGGCTTCTTTTTTTCATACATATATATATTTGTATTTTTACATTTGTATAATACATACCATCAATTGTGGACATCCTAGCCTACGGAAATGGTTTGATGCCAGTTTGAAAGCTGCCAACAGTGTCCAGAGGGTCCAACACCAACTTCAAGAAGGGCTAAGACGCAATGACCAGACTACCTGGAAAGTACAAGTTTTACATGACAAAATGAAGAATTTGACCACTCTGCCAGGATATTTCAGTAGTCCTATCATGACAACTATGCTTGGTTGGATGAAGGTGTGCTGTACGTTATTTTCAGCAAATTTTAGGCTACATATGACGATCAATTTTGATGGAGGCAGACCACCCACTTTTTTCCTGGGTAGAACAAGTACTTTTATACCTCCTGCAGTCATAAGAAGTGACACTTTCTCACATTTAAGTCGAGCTCCCAGTGGGATTCCAACGCGCAGCGGTGAAGGTTTCAAACTCCTTACCATCCCGGCCACGGATGCGTTATCATGTCAACAAGAACAACCGTGAAAAGGAACTTATATAGGAAGCCGTATTCAAGTTGATGTTTCAAATTCTCAAACAAATGCTAGAGTAAGAGTACAAAGAGCTTTTAAAAAGGTACTTTACCCGAACAATGACATCTCAAAATCCAATTATAACTCCATATTTACCTAACAAAGTCATCAAGAAGATATCTCATTCAATTCATTCTTAGATAATATCATCCCCACAAAACTATAATGGAAAAACAAACATCCCCTGTCGCTTTCTTTCGTTTTCTTTCGGTACAAGTGCGACAAAATGAGACGCAAGCTTTCATAATGTCACCGCAAATCAAGAAATGACTAAAAAGAAATTCAACAAAATGTTGTACCCTTACAATTTTACCCAAATTCTATTCTACAATATAATCGAGGTTACAATTAATTAACCTTTTTAAATGATCGCTATTGAGAATTTTGACTCTATTTGTCCATTATACACAAAATGGGGAAATTGCCATAGTAAAAACCATTGGGTACCATTTACAGAAATTGCACTCCATTTTACCTTATTAATCAATGACAAAATGAACTACAAGAATGATCCAAATCATACATTTGTACAATTAAGTAAACTAGAATCTATTTTTGCTGCTACATGTACATATATATTGGGGATACAAATATTTAAGTGTCGGAAGTAGTTCAAATTATGTTGACCACTAAATAAACATGTGGGCTTAATAAGGTACTGAAAGTAGCAAATCCTTAAAAGTTGTCAAAAATTGTGTAAACAAATCAAGGGGTTAACAATGAAAGTGTAAACATATTTGGGCAAATAAGCAACCAATGTATACTTAATCAAAATGTTAAGGTTATAATCATTAATGGATACTTTAAAGGGACACATGGCAATCTTGAAGTTGTATCAATCATTGAAATTAGCATCTTTAAAATACATGTATTTATCCGGTATCACTTTCACTTTAAAGGGACACATGGCAATCTTGAAGTATCTGAAATGGGTGTCTCGATTTATATATCCAGTATCATTTTTACTTTTATCCTGGTTACATTTAAATAAATCCAGTTTTAAATATTCACTATTTCGTCTTATTATACTATCAGTTTTAATATATTATTGGTGCAATAATATCAAAAATTAATAATATACAAAAACAAATGGCTTAATGCAATTCTTACAATTAACATTAATGACTGAACAAATGCAATTTATGTACAAAAACTAACGGGACGCTGCTAGATTTTAATAAATCAAGATTGCCATGTGTCCCTTTAAACATGCTTGCATATAATTAAAAAATAAATAAAAATCAATATAATAGTTATATATTACTGGTGCGATATTATTAACAGTTAGCAATATATAAAAAACAATTTGTTTGAAACTAGTCTAATAACTAATATTAACTATTGCAAAAATGCAAGTTATGCTGAAAAAAATAACGGCACACATTGAGTTTTTAAAAATCCAGATTGCCGTGTGTCCCTGTGAGCTGTATATATTCTATATAAATACAATACTTTTTCTAGTGACCCACATCACATAGATACTGTAATTATTAAGATGGGTCCATGTTTCAGCCAAATAGTTTTCAGCATTTTGACAATAAAAACAGTAACATAAAATTATGTCTCATTTCTGATAGGGCTTTCTCCATGTAAAACAAATCCTTGTTGCCAGGAAAGCGGAACATTAGGAAATCTCAATTAACTTTAGCTATAATAGCAGGACTGTAGACAGCCGATAAGTCCTGGCTATAATTAGCCTACACATTGGAGATAAAACTTTCAGGATGTATTAATTTAGATTTATCAAAAATATTGAAACCACATTTGGATAGAAATTGTAAGAATTTTTTTTTTATCTTTGGCAAGGCGGGGAAGCCACGTGACTATTGATCGGTTTGACATAGAAAAAACGTAAACAAAGCACTCGATTCGGTAGGATTTTCTTTGTAACTTTCTTAATATTTAATGAATTTTGTTCAAAAGAGTGTGCATACCCTTACAATGTGAGCTCTTTCCTAGGGACCGCTGCAAAAGGCAGTTTGATTCTTTCAGTACTTTCTGAGATTAGCCCTCCCAAAATGTACATGATCATAGATTTCTTCGATCGCAGATTTCTTTCATTGGCAAGACTTTGGAAGGGCTAATCTCAGAAAGTATTAGATAAATCAAATAACCTTTTGCGGCTGAGGAAAAAGCTCACTTTGGAGGTGTATGTGCACTTTACTTAAATAAAATTCAATAAATATTAAGAAAGTAATGAAGCAAACACCTACCTGAATCGAGCATTTTGTTTACAATTTTTGGCTTGAAACTGATAAAAAAAGTCGCATGGTTTCACCACCTTGTATTGGTACATAAATATCTTAGCTCCAAAAAGTACATGACTGATTTCAGTCTCGTCAATTGCACTGCATGTAGTACCATTACATGGTCCCGCCTTAATTTCATTAAGCGATGGGACAGCTTATATAAGCAGGATTTTATAACGGATATTTTGACAATAACACATGTTTAAAACATTTTTTACTGGAAAAAATGCGATAACCTGTTTAAAATTACCTATTAAATGTTTTAATTTTACAACATGCAAACTTTTTAAGGCGAAATTAAAGTTTTATTTATACTCCAACCAACCCCGTTTTCCCTTCTTGGAGAAGGGATTGGATGGGGTATGAAAGTTAATACTCGGACCTAGTAATGATGATTGTAGTTATTTTCATCTTCAGTTTAATACCGAATTACTTGCTTTTTGAATGATGAACAATTTTGTGCTGTTTATACAATATTCCAATTGCATTTGAATGCAAACAATATCTTTGGAAAAAGATATCTTTTGAATTTCAATATGATTTTTTAGTTGTATCATCGAATGTCATTTACTTGAAATTTAAGGCAAATAACTGCCTTCAATTTTTAAACTAAATGTTGTGTACTGGTTGTTTCCCTTCGAACCAATGAGATTCCATCCCTAATAGCAGAGTTATCTGCCCTTGAATTGGCAACTATGCATAATTAGTTGTGTTTTTTTGCATGTAATGTTTTTGTTCAATGTTTCGGTGTTAAGGGCCAGAAAATTAAACTAGAAGGCCACAGCGTAGTGACATGTCAAGCCCTCTTGTGAAGTAGTCCAGATTTTTGATTTGACCAATACCAAACGCGATATTGGATGCAATTCAGGGCTCTTTTCCCGATATTCGGCTACTTCATAATTCAAAATTGGTCTTTTTTTTTAACAACCGCAACTGACATTGTTCACAATTAAAAAATAAAAAAAATAAAATATTTTTACAACAGTTCCCCCTTCTTACTTTCTCGATATTGTTTTGTTTTGGATACCTTTATTTTATAGTGTACGACATCCTCCTTCCACAAAAACAAGTACCGGTATGTATGTATGTATTGAGTACAATCTTTCAATACTTTTTTTCAAAAACTAGACAGTTATCACGCTTTTTTTTCACAAAATGACCGGGCTAAGGTGTCTTCACAACTTTTAGAAAAAAAGTACTGTCCCTATAAGGAACATTCTGGTGGAGTTTGGTGAAAATCCTGAAAGAGATATTAAAACATGAAATCGGATGCACGGACTAACGGACAAACAAACTGACACATATACACCAGGGCACTAGGCAGCTTTTTTTCATATCTAAGAAAAACAAATTAGTGTGTGTTTTTTTTTATTTTGTGGCAACAAGAATGTACCATTCCAAATGGCAAAAAGTATGCTGTTTTCCTGTATTGGATTTTTTGTTTGTTTTGTTGTTTTTTCAGAGCGGAATTTTTCACAAGAAAAGGGGAAATATAATATTCTTTCAAGGGAGGGAAATGGGGCCAAATTTTGGCCTCAAAAATGACCAAATGAGTGCCATGTATACACACTGTGATCGCTAAGTCGAGATCAGTAAACGGGCTCGGCAAAAAGGATTTTTTCTACGCAATATACATTAGTGCGTGACCTCTCCATGTGTTGTTTGTAACAGTAATGTATATAGGTAAACATATTGGACTGAGAGTTTGTTAACCTTTCTAAAAAAAAAACTCTCCAATTCTTTGCATCTGCTGAAAGCCCTGGTTATTTGGAAAGTCAGGATATAAAATAATCACAACATCAATCATTTTATTGATAATGGACAACATCTATTAAATGAAGTTATACATACAACCAGTAACAGAACTTAATGTAAATGATTAAAACTGTTCCATAACTGCTCAGAACAGATATAAAAGGGAAGACTCACGACTTATGGAAGTTTCGAGTATTTGTAGAATGTTTCATAAGTAATGGTACTCATGATTTTGATGGAGGGATATGAATTGGGCAACTTGTTTAAGCTTTTATTGACATTAACATTCACAAATTTGGTAAAGATCAGATAAAAAATGAAGTAGATACAGATTTAACAAAGGAAAATACAATATAGCATTTTTCAACAAATCAAGGGCCATAACTCTGTCGTTATAAGAACTAGCTGGTTTTCGAACTTTCATTGATATACAGCGATTTGCACTACTAGACAGAACAAGGGAAAGGGCAATAAATCTGCCAGACTGAAACACTACAATGATATGCGCAAATAGACTTGGTATTGATCATCCCTTCCAAGTTACGTTGAAGTCCGGCCAGGGGTTCAGGAGAATTAGTCCGGACAAAGTTTGTGTATTAAATCTTTTAATTAAAGGGTTATAACTCCACCAAAATCATTCAAACGGAAAACGACAATGATATATGCAACCAAGTTTCGTTGAAATTCAAATAGTGGTTGAGGTGAACTATTCAAGTCCGGACAAAGTTGTTGTATTAAAACTTCAATGTACCTCCAAAAATCATTCAACCATAACACCACAACAACATGCGCAACTAGGCCCGGTACTGATAATCATTGCCAAGTTTCAAGGAAACCCAGCCAGGGCTTCAGGAGAACTGATTCCAGACAAAGTTTCTGTATAAGGGGCAATAGCTCCACCAAATACAAAGTTTCGCTGAAATCAGGCCAGGGGTTCAGGACAAACATTGTGTATAAGGGCAACAACTCTGTCAAAAAATCATTCAAGCAGAACACGGCGATAATATGCGCAAATGGGATTGGTATTGATCACCCCTGCTGGCTAGAAATACAGGAGAACAAGTCAGGACAAAGTTTGTGAATTAAAACCTTTGAAGCGCTATAATGCTCTCACAAGACATTAGATCGGAACAAGGCAATGATATGCATAACTAGTTTAGATACTGATCATCTCTGCCAAGGGGTGTAGAACTAGTCTGGACAAAGTGTGTGACATACTGACCAGACGGATGGACAGACAGATAGGTTACGCACAAAAACAATATGTCTCCACTACATATTATTACTACTATTAGAGGGATCCTGCCAGTGTACACAAGCTTAACTTTTTTCTCCTTTCTCTCACAGATCATCCACTTTTTAGATCACCTGAGCCGAAGGCTCAAGGTGATCTATTGGGATCACTCTGCGTCTGTCGTCCGTCGTCCGTCCGTCCGTCGTCGTCGTTAACTTTTCTTCAAACGACTTCTCCTCAGAAACCGCTTGGCTAATTTTGACTAAACTTCACAGGGATTATCCTTAGATGAATGCTTTTTAGATTTGTTAAAATTAGGTCAGCGTGAAATCTAAGATGGCCGCCATTGCCATATATGGTCGAAACCTTAAAAAATCTTCTTCTCCAGAACCGCAGGACAGATTTGAACAGTTTTTCTTTTAAAATGATCGCCAACGCCTAGACTATCAAGTTTGTTCAAATAAAGTCCCCGGTGTCAAAAATGGCCGTGCCCCGGGGATCCAAAGTTTGTATATTGAGATTTTGCATGTTTTTCATATAGACATATAGGAAAAAACTTTAAAAAATCTTCTTCTCTGAAACCACAAGGCACAGAGCTCTCATGTTTTACATGTAGCATCAGCTTATGGTCCTCTACTAAGTTTGTTCAAATGGTGACCCTGGGGTCAAATTTGTCCCCGGCCCGAGGGGTCACATTTTTACATAGACATATATAGGAAAACAAAATAAAAAATCTTCTTCTCGGAAACTACAAGAGCCAGAGGTTTAATGTTTTGCATTTACTATAAGCATATGATTCTTGAGCAAATTTGTTCAAATGGTGACCCTCGGGTCACATTTGACCCCGCCCCAAGGGTCACATGTTTTGCATAGACATGTATAGGGAAAAACTTAAAAAATCTTCTTCTCTGAAACTGCCAGAGCCAGAGGTTTAATATTTTGCATTTGCTAGAAGCTTATGGTCCTCTACCAAGTTTGTTCAAATGGTGACCCAGGGGTCACATTTGGCCCCACCCCGGGGGTCACAGTTTTACATAGGCTTGTATAGGGAAAAACTGAAAACAATCTTCTTCTCGGAAACCACAAGAGCCAGAGGTTTAATATTTTGCATTTACTATAAGATTATAGTCCTTTACCAGGTTTGTTCAAATGGTGACCCTGGGGTCACATTTGTCCCTGCCCCGGTGGTCACAGTTTTACATAGACTTGTATAGGGAAAAACTTAAAAAATCTTCTTCTCTGAAACTACAAGAGCCAGAGGTTTAACATTTTGCATTTACTATAAGATTATGGTCCTTTACCAAGTTTGTTCTATTGGTAACCCTGGGGTTACATTTGGCCCCGCCCAAGGGGTCACATGTTTTACAAAGACTTGTATAGGGAAAAACTTAAAAAATCTTCTTCTCCGAAACTGCTTGAGCCAGATGATCAATATATTGCATTTGATATAAGCTTATAGTCCTCTACCAAGTTTGTTCAAATGGTGACGCTAGGGTTACATGTGACCCCACCCCAGGGGTCACATGTTTTACATAGACTTGTATAGGGAAAAACTTAAACAATCTTCTTCTCTGAAACTGCTTGAGCCAGATGTTCAATATTTTGCATTTTCTACAAGCTTATGATCCTTTACCAAGTTTGTTCAAATGGTGACCCTGGTGTCAAATTTGGCCCCGCCCCGGGGTCACAGTTTTACATAGACTTATATAGGATTTTTTTTAAAATCTTCTTCTCTGAAACTACAAGAGCCAGAGGTTTAATATTTTGCAATTACTATAATCTTATGGTCCTTTACCAAGTTTGATCAAATGGTGACCCTGGGGTCATATTTGGCCCCGCCCCCGCGATCACAGTTTTACATAGACTTGTATAGGGAAAAATTAAAAATATCTTCTTCTCTGAAACTGCAAGAGCCAGAGGTTTAATATTTTGCATTTACTATGCACTTATGGTCCTTTACCAAGTTTATTAAAATGGTGACCCGGGTCACATTTGGCTCTGCCCCAGGGGTCTTATGTTTTACATAGACTTGTATAGGGAAAAACTTAAAAAATCTTCTTCTCTGAAACCACAAGGCACACAGCTCTCATATATTACATGTAGCCCTTGGGTCACATTTGGCCATGCCCCAGAGATTACACCTTCATTTTGACTTTGATCTTTACCAAACTTTGTCAGTGTCTTTATTTCAATGTTGGTAAACAACAGAGGCCACATTTCTTGAACAATCTTAACCAAACTTGCACAGATTGTATATGATCATAAGATTTCGAAGAAGTTCGATAATGGACAATTACTCAGGTGATCGATATAGGGCCATCTTGGCCCTCTTGTTTAACAATTCTTTTCAAGTGATGGTTGGTTGAATGGTGTAACATTATATTCAGCACTTTCTCACTTACAAGTTGAACTCCCAGTGGGATCCAATCACCAGCAGTGAGGAGCAAGAATGTTTCAAACTCGGTGTCTTCACCAGCCCGACCATAGAGTCACTGAAATAATTATGACATAATAGCCTGGCATTCCTACAATAGGTCTGCATCCCTACTGGTTGTGTACCAGATATCGTCACATTTATGTGTTTAACCCTTAACCCCCTACATATATATAATGGACTGTTCTTTGAATTAAGACCATTCCATTTACGTGTCAAAGGGGTCTGTTGGGGAAGTTACTCGCGGGCTGATCTGGGTTTACAATGGATGCAAAGGCTATTATAATCGTGCTTAGTGGGTTTAGGGTTATTTTTTTAATACAATATTTTCAGAGGGTTTATACTGTGCCAGATCAATACTTGGTCGGTGGGACTTGAAGATCCCAAACACCAGCTGTTTTTGTAAGAATGAACTTGATACAAACTAATTATCAAGACTTACATTTGACATCTTCAATTTAACCCTTAACATGCTACATATATATAATGGACTATCCTTTCTTTGAATTAAGACCATTCCTTTTATGTGACAACGGGTTGTTTTGGGGGAAATGACTGATCAGCAGCCATCTTTGAATTAAAACATTTGTGTCACTAGCCCGAATTCTTATTATACTCAATGAAAACCTGTACATTTTCCTTTAGCCCAACCCCGTGTGGTTCCCGGGTGCCCCGTTTGGTCATGGGGCAAAGAATAGGGCCACTGCAGATCCCTTTGGAGGGGTAGGCAGAGGGGTAGAATCCCCCAAAATTGTGGTCATTTTATCATTTTTTGTTCATGTTCATTAAAGGTCTTCATCATGATCCCTGCATTGTTTCATGTGCCATCTCGCTCATATCAAAAGAGCAGTGACAGAAAAACAATAAACGTGGCTCCAGCGTAAATGGAGTTTCTACAATAGAATTTGAAGCAACTCTGCAGTTAAAGGTGAAAAGGTTCTAGGCCCATTTTCCATATTTTATCTCGATGTTCATTGAGGATGAGCCTGGCCTGTGAGGCGCCATATAACCTTTTGTGTGTTGGTGCACCTTAAAACCCAATTCAATTCAATTCAATTCCTTTAGCCAGACTACGTTAATTAAAACAAATTCACTAGCCCGAATGAGAGTTTATTAGATCCGGACTTCGGGCTAGAGGGTTAATTCGAAGACTGCAGCGGCCACACATTGTAAACCCTGGTCAGTTACCCTTCTGGTCTGGGTTTACAATGGGCGCAAAGGCTATTATAGTCGTGCTTAGCGGGTAAAGGGTTAATACAAAATAACCTACTTTTGGATGATTAAAACTGCTGTATTTGAATAAAAAAACATCTTTATAAAAACAAAGTTGTAGCTTCAATTTTCAACTGTACCATCTATATGCCCCCCCCACCCACCCCCCTCACACACACCCATTCCCCCTCCCCATTTCCTAAAACTACAGTCGAGAGGGAAGAGGGATAGAAAGAAGAAGAAATTGTGTTGTACTATATGTATATATAAATATAAGGCTGGAAACTAATTTCACACTCGGGTTTTTTTTCGGAATTATTTTTTTACCTCTTTAATGGTCTGTGCGTAAATGTCACTCAGCGATTGAATCAGGTATACATTTTTTCTTTGTTTCTGCAACATTGGTTTACCAAAATATGCTCTACTGACTTCGAAATCCATCAACAATTACAAAAAATCCTAGACAAGAAGGTGGTCTACAGAAAAAATACAATATTTACGAATCCGTCACGCGACTCTCAAGCGACACCTACGTATGTATGATTTTTCATAACTTTTAAGTGCACCCCTCTTGGATCCGCCCCTGACTTATACAAATCTCTAGACCCTATCATCAGACAATTTGGAGGATTTCTTTATTTTAAAAAGGTTAAAGGTGAATGGTCATCCTTTTTTGTAGCATTATCAATTAAAAACTTTAACTCTTAAACCTCATATGAACATTTGTTGACAGACGCAGTAAGAAACATCAATTTAAAACCGCTACTAAATTGCATGTAAAAATAAGTACTATTGGCTGCGCGCCTATTTTTTTTACTTAATTTAATCTACCTCAACATTCTAAAAACCTTCATAACATTCAAGAAATATATATCATCAGCAATTAATGCAAACACTTAAATATGTTTTGATATCTTAAGTTTGTGCCTTTGTCCTCAAATTATTATTGCTTACTGCTGCCATATAACTTTTTATACTTTTTGAAACATTTCTACATTTTTGTTCTTATATAATAAAAATTTGCAAATAAATACACATGTTTGTTTCCTCCTTTTGAAAACATTCTACGCCGCCCTGATGCTTTGCATGCATCAGTTTCTTCTTGTTTACATGACGTAGATACTACTTTTACTATTCCAACACTCTCAAATCACCCTGTTTATCTATTAAACTATTTGAACCCTCATGTCAGAAACTTGAATTAAATGCCAAAACAAACAGTGTATATGTTAATCCAAGGGAGACAATACATACACACTGTTCAGTTTAAATTGTACAGATAGTTATTCAGGCCTTACTTTGTGTTAATGGTACCACAGCCACCCTACAGGAGAGAGAGAAGAGGGATAGAGAGAAGAAGAAATAGTTGTATATGTATGTATAAATACAAGCTAGGCTGGAAACTAATTTCTCACCCCACTCCACCCCCTACCACATTCTCAAATTCTCTATCCGCCTCACCAAACGAAATAACTTGCACCAAAAATAAAGGTTATCAAAACTCTACCCAGGTGTTCAGATCATATATTAATGTATATATGCTTATTAAACCTAAGGTTTTTTCACGGGTTTTTAATTGACTATGCGTAAAATGAATTATGAGTTGGTAACTTTTAATTTAACGCTCCAGTTTTGGAGTTTGGTCTGGCTGGTTAACGACGTTTATACTGTGTCTGTAGAGTTTGGAACCTACTCACCAGCAGCGTTATCGAACACGGTGGAGTGGAGGTGGGATCCTTTACCTGGTAAGCGATGGCGCTGTACTAACAATCAGGCAATTGATTCTGCAGTTCCGATAATATTTACCTGAATAGTGATTTGGCTACCACTGCTTGCTGATTCTTGGTGTTGATCCTTAGAAGGCAGAGCTAAAACTAATGGCATATAGGTCCAACCAAGGTCTTCATCTGTCACCTGCCAATCATGGTCCAACCAGGGCCTTCATCTGTCACCTGCCAATCATAGGCAATCAGTAATCAATTACAATCACCTATAAACCAATACTGTACACACATAGTTAATATTGGTTAACAAAAAATTATAAAAATGACAGGAAGTTCTTATATGAAAGTCTATTCATACTAATATGCTTATGGATAGCAGGTGTACAGTACTGGTTCTAATCAGGAAAAGTGGGTGGTCTGCCTCCACACAAAAAAAAATAGACCATTAGATTATTATGAGATATATCCTGACATGTGTTGAAAATGACGTAAAACATTATACAAACAAACTTTTCATGCTAATAAACATTGTGGGGTAGGGGTGGGGAAGATCTTTAAGGGTTCAAAATTATGACCCAGGGCTATTTCTTCAGCTCTAGTGGTGGGGTCGGAGTTGGATGGTTGCATCGGTCCGTTCATGCCCAATAAGTGTATAATTATTTGGTTATACGGTAGGGATCTCAAAGGTTATCAAGTTATAACCCCAGGGTCTATGTTAGCAAGGTGGGGATAGACCCCAGGGCTGATGCTGGTTGGATGGCCAGAAGTATATATATGTCCATAGGGGTGGGTACAGACCTCGAGTTGATACTGGTTGGATGGCTGTATCCGTCTTTTCATTACCTGTACGTGTATCATTGCAATATCCACAACTTCTTCATAAAGGGCCAGGATAACAAATGATCCGAGATTGATAAAGATCAAATAAAAAATGAAGGTGCTAGAATGTTCACAAGGAAGTAAAGGGCACTTCTAAGTAAAACAAGGAAAACAAGGACCACAACTCTAATCCAATCTGGTGGTTTTTTGAAATTGTCTGAGTTTTCATTGATATTAAAGGGGTTGTAGCGAGATATAGCCAAACAAGCTCTTTTATTGAGAGTTCTGAAAAACTTGCAAACAGGTGAAAGAATTATCAAAATCAGATAATAAAGAAAAAGATATGAGTTGAAGGTTGTTCTAACATGGCTATGGGAGCCGCCATTTTGAAAACTATGACATCATAGTTCCATATGACCACATAAGGAATATTGATAAATATCACTTAAAGCAAAGCAAATCACTGCAAATGAGTGCAAACTCCTTAGCTGGTCATATAAAGCATTATTGCCATTAGTTATACATATTCTTCATACAGTTACTTTAATTTTTCCCCTATAAATGAGTAAATTTTCATATTTATCAATATTTCATTTATGGTCATTTAAAACTGTGCTCTAAACATGGCGGCTTCCATATCCGTTTCAACAGCACCTTCAAACAATCATAATTATCTTCTTGGTTCATCTGATTTTGATAATTCTTTCACCATTTTCCACGTTTTTCAGAACTCTCAATAATAAAGAGTGTTTGACTGTGTTCACAAGGCAATCAAATGGCACTTTTCAACAAAACAAGAACCATAACTCTGGTGTTTCTAAACTGGCTGGTTTTCAAACTTGACTGAGCTTTCATAGGAGGGATGAATGTGCCATGACATGCGACTGAAATCTTTCTTGAGTAAACTTAAACTGAAACCGTACATGAAATGACCTCACTTGACTTTATCGGGTGACTATTTGTGACATTATAACGTAAAGTATAGCAATGTTTGGATTCGGATAAACAGAGATCTAGTCAACTTGATTGGATTGAATTGGATTTTATAGTCGCACCAACAGCTAAGGTAGTATGGCGACTTTCCAGCTTCTACTGGTGGAGGAAGACCCCAGGTGACCCTCCGGGCAATTTTCGTGCAAGGGCGGGCACCTGGGTAGAACCACCAACGTTACGCAAGCCAGCTGGATAGCTTCCTCACATACAGATTCCTAGGCCGCTGAGAGATCGAACCTGCAGCGGTGAGGGGCAAGTGATTTCAAGTCAGAGACGTTAACCACTCGGCCACGGACGCCCCCATTAGTCAACTTGAAATATAGAGACGACAAAAGTGTATCTTTAATAACCCCTTCTTTAGTAAAGGAATTATCATTATTCTTATTTCTATACTGAGTGTTGTGTTTTCTTTGCCTGAAAATTGTTTCATATTTACCATGTGTGCAAGTCAAGTCAAGACCAGTCAAGTTTTGGTAATCAAGTAACAAGAAAGGTTCGTTGAGTCAAGTCATAAACAAGTTGCACATACTTCCAGCAACTGAGTCAGTCTAGTCAAGTCAAGTTGAGTCAAGTCAACACTAAACTCAAAATTCACCCATATACAATTTACTGATTATATAAATATGAAATTAATTCAATATAATCATTTCACACATTCAAGTCAAGTTAAAGTCAAGCAAGTTAAGTTAAGTCATAAACAAGTGGTGCATGCTTCCAGCAACTGAGTCAATCTAGTCACAAACATATTATTATTAGGTCTGTGGTCTAGTCAAGTCTAGTTAATTATGGTCTAATTGAGTCAAGTCAAGTCAATAGTCGAGCCAAGTCAACACTAAATTGAAAATTCACCCATACACAATTTACTGAATATATAAATCTGAAATTAAATCCATTTCACACATTTAAGTCAAGTTTAAATTGTCAAGTCAAGTGGAGTATAGTTAAGTCAAGTTTTGTTCAGTAAAGTCATAAACAATTGTGTGGCCTTTCAGTTGAGTTGGTCAAATCAAGTCTAGTCAATAGTTAAGTCAAGTCAATAGGCAAGCCAAGCCAAATCAAGTCAAGTAAAGTCAACACTGGCAAGCCAAGGCAAGTAAATCAACACTGAGAAGTCATACTTAATATGGGGGCGTCCGTGGCCGAGTGGTTAACGTCTCTGACTTGAAATCACTTGCCCCTCACCGCTGTAGGTTCGATCCCTCAGGGGCATAGGAATCTTTATGTGAGGAAGCTATCCAGCTGGCTTGCGGAACGTCGGTGGTTCTACCCAGGTGCCCGCCCGAGCACGAAAATTGCCCGGAGGGGCACCTGGGGTCTTCCTCCACCAATGAAAGCTGGAAAGTCGCCATATGACCTTAGCTGTTGGTGTGACTATAAAATCCAATTCAATCAATCAATCATACTTAATATATTAATCTGAAATTAAAATGAATTCAGTACAGTAGTTTCACGCCACAGGGGTCCGGCTCATGTGCTTTGTCGCTAAATACCAGTTGAAATCGAACAAAAGTGTCCTACATGAGTTGGAAAGACATCTGAGTCCAGCAGCCATATCATAGAATAGAACAGTATAATGTTCTATTCTATGATATGGCTGCTGGACTCAGATGTCTTCCCAACTCATGTAGGACACTTTTGTTCGATTTCAACTGGTATTTAGCGACAAAGCACATGAGCCTGACCCCTGTGTTTTCACGCATTCAATTTAAACAATATTTTATTCAAATAATGAATGGATTGGACAACAGGCAATGCCTATGTCACACATTCGACAACAGTCACAAAATTACGAAACAAAACGACATTCTTGACGATTGAACAATTATATATTAACGGTTCAACTCTGTACATTTGAAGCGGGTGGGGTATGATTAGCCGTACTTAAAATTACCTCATGCATGCAGTCTGGATACTGTCCCAGTCCCTTGCATAGTTTCGTTGTGTTGCGGATCATGTTCTGTTCCTCTCTACAGTATTGGATGTGTTCCATGCTCAGATGGTCGTATCTCAGACACCAGCAATATTACAAAGGTTGCTCACTTCAAGTTCCCTGTCCCTACGTTACCCGTTGACGTGGAGTAAGTAACGACATTTTGTGGTGGAATAGCGACTTTATACGGAATGCAAGAACATGATTATTTGATTGTTCTTATTTACAGTATATAGTCCAAAAGTCTGACTTGTCTTGTCGTGCCCTCAATGGTTTTTTCTCTTGTTGCTCTGGCTTCTGCCAAGTCACTGAGTCTTTCTCGGCTATTGCAGGGTGTTTTTTTCCACCAAACCCAGACCTGTCCATTTTGGGGAAAAAAGAATGCGTTTTTTCTCATTTTGGGAAAAATTGTAAGATTCCATAAATCAGTAAATATGACAATACTATGCTTTATTTATCATTTCATCCATTATTTATTATAATTACTAACTTCTGTGAGTCATAATTGACTTAACAGATAAAAACATATATGAAGAATTTACAGACTTGCTGGATGAGCACAACATGACACAGATGGTTACGGAACCAACTATAGGTGACAATGTATTAGACTTATTTCTCACGAACAACCCCCACCCTAGTAAACAAAGTGAGATTCCTACCTGGCATTGCAGACCATGACATTGTCTACTCAGAGGGTGAACATCAGGCCCCATGTAAACAAACAAAAACCTAGAATTAGTCCATATACAAATAAGCGGATTGGAAGGCTTTGAACAGCACATGGCTGATTTCAAAGAGGAGTTCATGGTAAGTTATGAAGAAAAATCTGTAAACAAGTTATGGGTTGAATTTAAGCTGGCCATTCAAACAGGTATTTCAACTTATGTACCCCAAAAGACCATCAACAGTAAACCCTCACTCCCCTGGATGACTCAGGATATAAAAAGAGTTATACGAAAGCGGGATAGCTTATTCCAGAAATATAAAAGGTACAGAACACCAAAGGATAGACAAGCTTTCTTGGATGTTAAACATGCAGTGACATGTAAACTGAAAGAAGCCCATGATGCCTACATTGACTCTATTCTTGGACTTTCATATAGCGAGGATCCAGAAAATAGTAAGTCATCCTTTACTTCCAAGAAATTGTTTTCCTTACTCAAGAACTCCAAACAAGACTCCACAGGAATATCCCCTCTTTTGAAAGATGGTAAACTGTGTACAGACAACACAGGAAAGTCAAACATCTTGAACCAACAGTTCAACTCTGTGTTTACCCCCAAAAAGCCCCCTTCGACTCCAACAGTTGTCTGGGATGGCCGTACAAGACCATACTGACCAAGGTAAGCTACCAGCCACTTCTGTTCCAGAGCAAGACAGGAATCGGCACCCTATAATGCCAAAACTCATTCTCTCTGTGAATGGAATTGTAAAGCTGCTGAAAGACTTGAAACCCCACAAAGCAGCCGGTCCAGATAATATAAAGCCCCTGGTGCTACAGCAGCTCCGTGACCAGATAGCCCCCATTATTCAGGTAATTTTTCAACAATCTATTGACTCCGGAAGAGTCCAAAAGACTGAACAGTGCAAATGTTTGTCCCCTTTTTAAAAAAGGTGAGAAATGCGATGCTGCTAACTATCGGCCTATTTCTTTAACCCTGCATTTTATGCAAAGTTCTAGAGCATATCATTGCCTCGAACGTTGTGACACACCTGGACAAACACAACATACTGTATGACTTGCAGCATGGGTTCCGCTATAAACGGTCATGCTAGACACAGCTGATTATGCTGGTTGAGGACCTGCTACGAAACGCAGCAGATGGGCACCAAACAGACCTCATTTTGCTTGACTTTAGGCAAGGCATTTGATAAGGTAAATCACGAAAAACTTTTGCTCAAACTCCACCAATATGGAATCAGAAGCGATACCTTGCAATGGATCAAAGCTTTTCTATCAAACAGATTGCAGCAGGTAATAATTGAAAATGAAGAATCAGACCCGGTACCAGTTACTTCAGGGTGTACCCCAAGGCTCAGTACTAGGTCCGATCCTATTCTTGAATCTACCTGATAACATAAAGTCCAAAGTAAGACTATTCGCAGATGACACTGCAGTGTATCTGGCTGTTTCTAGTTTAAAAGATGCTCAACTTTTGCAGCGAGACCTCAACAAACTCTCTCTTTGGAAGATGAATGGGATATGGAGTTTAACCCAGGTAAGTGTATTCTTATTCAAATTACACGGTCAAAAACTCCTATCCCATCAACATACATACTACATGGTCAATTACTGGAAACAGTCAGCAGTGCCAAATACCTTGGTGTCAACATCAGCAGCGATCTTACCTGGAACAACCATATTCAGAAGGCAAGTAGGCTACATCTTGAAACAGAACTCTGGGTTTCATAAAGCGAAACATCAGAAGCAAAAACCCAGGTATAAGAGCAACCGCATACAAAGCACTAGTCCGCCCAGTGATAGAGTACTCCTCCCCAGTGTGGAGCCCATATACGAAACACAATATAGACAAGTTGGAGATGGTGCAAAGAAGAGCCGCGAGGTGGGTACACAACGATTACTCCTATCAATCCAGTGTCACAGCTATGCTAAATAACCTGAAATGGCGCTCTCTCGAGGACAGACGTTCCGACGCCCGACTTTGCCTATTTTTCAAAATCATCCATGGGCTAGTTGCCATCCAAATGCCGTCATATGTCCAGCA
The DNA here is from genome assembly GCA_037043455.1 of Cyrtodaria siliqua. NCBI lineage: Eukaryota > Metazoa > Mollusca > Bivalvia > Adapedonta > Hiatellidae > Cyrtodaria > Cyrtodaria siliqua. The sequence goes on from JAWPHD010001613.1 coordinate 302,971, forward strand.
TCCCTTGAGACTATCTAGACTGTCACATCCATGAGCTTTTCGTCAAATACACACACGCGTTGACTATTACAAATTTTCATTCTTTCCGCTTGCTGTGGTACAATGGAACAGCCTGCCGACTAGCATTGCCATGCTGCCTAGCTTAGATTCGTTCAAGCCGGCAGTTTGCTCTGTTAGCCACCAAATGCCATAAATTAAAACGCTGTCTTTTATCTTTTAAATATCACTTTGTTCTTCCATCGAACTTTTAACATACATAACACTTTCACCTTTATTTCACCTTCACCTTATTTTACTCTTTCTTTTATCATCTTTTACATTACTCACAACCGCACAGACGCGCACCTGCACATAATCTTCGAAAGAGGGTGATGCAGTATCCATAGATAGATAGATAGATAGAAAAAACTGCATAATTTATGCTTTTTCTCAAATTCTTAGAGAATTCTGCCTTCTGATTGGGAAAGATTTCTGCCAGAATTGAAAAAAAAATAGTCAAATTTTCAATTGGGAAGTGGCCTTTTACAGCCTCTGTTATATAAGGTAAAAAAGACCCCTCTATTGTGTGTGTTTTGTATTTATATATACACGAGCATCTTTGTGTTTTATTTATATTGACTAGTTGGTTAGAAAATAGTTCATGGCGGGGATTTCTTTATTTACACTGTCCCGTTTTATTGGATGACAGTAGGGTAAGTGTGAGGTTTGGTGCACAATAGAACCTGGTTTAAACCCACAGCGACCATTTTTGCCACTTGACCGTTGCAAGGCGGTAGCCCTAGATATCAACCCTGGCGGTAGCACTATATCAACCATTTTGTGATTGTGATGTCTAATTTGGCCTTTTATTAGTCTTCAAAGGTGGTCTTTGTTCTGTGTGTGTTTGTGGTTGACCGTCGTCCTTGAATGCTATTTTTCCTGTTCGATTTCTATATCTATATAGCACAAGATATGTTGTCCACACATTTTCAAACACATTTTTTCTAAACGTTTGTGGAAGAGATTATGAGCTTTTCTACCCAAACACAATAAAGTGCACAGAAAAATCAAAAGTTAACCGGTCAAATGCATTAAATCGCGCTGTGCATTATTCAGAGGAGTAAATGACACTCTCCTAGGCAATGTTTTCAAGTTTATTTCATATATTTACAATCCAGACTGACTTTGTAGACGTTTTTTTTTGTAATCTTTTTTTTTGTAACGCCATTGATGTGATGGAGGTAGACTACTCTGAGACGAAGTAACGTATCGGGTCTGGTAGCATTTTCAAGCACACAAACACGTTTTTATCGTCCGCATATATCGGCATTTGTTAGCTCACCCATATAACGATTAAGCTGGTTGTATTGGAAATGCTCACTCCCTTCTTTACGTTCTTATAAATGTAGATTGAGCTGCCATAGACACCAACATGCCTACTGCTTGTTAGTGATAATTTCAGTTGTTGACTCACTTTTTCGAAGGAAAAAAAAGTGGAATATAATAAATTATTTAGTGGTGTTTTTCAACGACGACGGCGACAAATGCATCAACGTTCGTGCGTTTAGCTCTGTTTTTCAATGACTAAAGTGACATGCAGTACATCGTCGGACGCGTGATTGATTACGTGATGAATGAAGAGTAGCGTAATGCAATCGAATTGAATTGAATTAAATGTTGTTTAACGGCTCATCAACACAGTATAGGTTATTTAGAGCCGCCCCAGAGAGAGGGTAAGGATACATAGGAATCCGGGAACCTGCCCTACTCTTATTATCGAATAGATTCCTATGGTTCTTTAACGTGCTCGGAGGATAGACCGATACACGGGACCGCCCGGTTTACGTCCCCATCCGACGGACGAGGCTAAAGGTAAAGTCTCTTGCCCAAGCACACACCGACGGAACTCAGTGGCACCACGGAGGATTGAACCCGGGGCCTCCGCTTACAAATCCGCCGCGCTACTGACTGCGCCACGCAAGCCCCAATCGAACGTGGGTTCCGACCATGCATGCGTGGATCAAACATTTGTATATGGGGTATTAGTACAGCTCAAAACTAAACACATGATTGAACAACGTTGTTTCGGTTCAAGTGTTAATACGTATTAATAAACTGAAGATAAAAGAAATTGTCGGAATCATGTTATGTCAAGTAACGTTTTCAACAGAAAGTCGGACTACGAATTAGGGTTAAGTATACATGTACTAACCCATTTCCAATTATCCAGTTATCACCATGAATGAAAGATGAATACACACGTTCAATTATTGCTTAATTTAATTGTATATTATTGTAAAATGTAATAATAATTCACTGACATCCTGAATCACCAAAAAACTTTCGAAATAGTTATTGCTATATACAATTATACATAATAAAGTATAAGGACCCTAAACAAAAATCATGTTGTTTTCACGTTCTATCTGAAGTACAATCAAATAAAACAATGCCCTAACCGGAACGTTTTCCCCCAATATGATCAACTATTTTATTATGTTAAACTAGGCAAATTCTGTAGAAATAATTGATATATTGTCATTTGGAATATTATTGTTTTCCTATTACATACATAACTCGTCTTAGTTTAAGTCAGTTCTTCTCATTACATTCAGTTCATACAAACCCGGAGGCACTATTTATCTAGCGGAGGCATATACTTTTGAATGCTGTTCGGCTGCCACTTGTGTGCTATTTTTAGATCTCAGAGCTATTTTTAGCTAAGAAATCTGGCCAGCCTTCAATTTTTTGGTATACCATTCTGTTAACATTGCAGCGAGTTTGCTCCCCGCCGCAATACTATGGACTATATATGTACTGTTTACCGTACTCTTTGCAATGTATTGCTTTGTATTGGTTTCCGCACAGTTTTTTTTTAGCCTAGTGAACATTTGAAATTAAATACCAGACTGACTGAACAAAATCTCAATTACCTAGCAGTGAATAGGTTCTTGATTCAGTTAAGGGAATGTTCAGGCGGTGAAAGGAGAGGTATGGGATCCGTCCTTTGTATGTCGTGCCACTGACACAGTGGGCCACTATCCCAACGA